>PVKA01002611.1:0-18988 GCA_004027165.1 Ctenomys sociabilis
AATTTTGTTCTTCCATAGCTAATATTTTTATGTATATGCTTTAATCACTTTTTTTCTTTACAATAAGTTGGACAATTTCATTTTTGTGTACCTTGATATGATTTTATTGAAATTTTTTGTGAAAAAGGTTCATTTTTTTTGAAATGTGGTATTATAAGTTGAACTAAATTCAGAAATTTTAAATCTTTAAATATTTATTTCCTACTCCTTTCTACTTTGATAATTCTGATTATATGAATATCAATTTCTTGGTTTTTGACACAGTGAACTATTATGATTGATCTGTAAATTCTTTCTTCATTTCTTATTTTGGACAATTTTTATTGTTATATGCATTTATGTCTGTAAATAATTTATTTTCAATTTGCAATCTATGAAAAAAATTAAAATAAAAAATGATACAAAAACAAGAGAATACATCTTCAAATACATTTTATTGAATTGCTCATCACACATACTCTTAAATCTGTGCATTGTAAGCTGTTTGTTTTGTATTTTTGTATTGCATATGGACTTTCTAATGGGACAGTTAAACACATCTTTAAAAGCATAGTCACAGGCAAAAGAACAATGATATAATTATTTCCTTCAGAACTCCTACAGTGTTAAATTTGGAGGCAGCTCCAGGATATTTTATTGGTTGTAGTTACTTGCTAATCTTTTCTGTTTGTTTGTTTGTTTTTATGCACAAGGTCTACAGAATCTCACTGCATAGAACAGACTAGTAATGATCCTCCTGTTTTCAGCCTCCCAAAACGCTGGGATTATAGGTTAGAGCCACCACATCCAGTTTCAATTGCTATCTCAGCACATGCTGGAGGTGGGGCCAACATGGCTTTTGGTGTCAGGGATGGAACCCTGGTCCCTGCACTCTGCCTAAGCAGGTTCTTTAGTCCTCTGAGCTATCTGGCTAGCCAAGCTGATCTTTTTTAATAGGCAGTAATTCCAGAGAAGAAACCTATGTATATGTCTAGTAAGTTGTTCTTTTACATTAAAGTTTAGATTAAGTTCCAAGTAAAACAATGGAAATGTATATTTAAGTACTCATTCTTACATGCTTTAACTATGTCAAGATACATGAATTTAACTCTAACTTACTTTTATGTAGGCAAACTTACTTACTTTTCTCTATTTAAATTGTTTGTTAAAATAACATCCTTCTCCTAATACTCTTTTCTTGACCCATATGAAATACTAATGTAAGATCAAGATGAGGAGAGAGATGTGACTTAGACGAATGTCTTTACTAAAATAACCAATAAATTTTGTCAAGCTCAGAAAAAAAACCCGTAAAATTCTGTTAGAGTGTTATATGTCCTTATTTAAAATGATAACAGAAAGACTTTGATTCAAAACTGTAAAGTGCTAAAATGAAAACATAGCTCTCTGTTTTGTCTTTTTTGTTTTGTTTTTGTGGGATGTGTGTGTGTGTGTGTGTGTGTGTGTGTGTGTGTGTGTGTTTGTATGTGTTTGGCAGAACCAGGGACTGAAGTCAGGCCTTTGTGTTTGCCAGGCAAGCTTTTACTCTACTAAGCCATCTCCCCGGCCGTTTGTTCTTCTCCATACCCTTCAGTGTCTTAGCCACTATATTTTAGTTTTCAAACCCTTTCTCATTAAAGTACGAAAAAGGGAATAAACATGGTCACTGTTATTCCTCGAAAAACAAAAGGGAAACAAATCCACTGTGGGATGACGCTCCACTCTACTTTGACAGTGGAAACCTATTGTGTACTGATTGAGCAACTATGCAGCTTTTATTTCTATTTTGAAATGATAATATTTCTTACAGCTTTATGTTAAAAAAAAATTAGCCGTGGCAGGGGACTAAGGGAGGGGAAAGGGAATGAAGCATGCAACCCCACCACCTGAACTGTGGCCAACTGGCAGAAAATACTAGACATGTCAGCATATCACTCCGCTCTGCTCAAGAGGAAAGTAATAGCCTCTGTTCACATCTAGTCCCCAAGCACTAGAATAAATGCTGAGAAGAGTGCCATTTTGAGGAGTGCGTGTGTGTGCGTGTGTGTGTGTGTGCACCCCCAATGCACACTTACAGCATCCACCATGCACAGAATATCTCTAACGTATGATCATCCATTCTACTGCCTTACAGTGAGTTTTGGAAAACAAGGCCTTGCATTACCCCATGCCTGCCTTAGCCAAAGCCCAAGGAAAAAAAGAATCTATCTCTGACTCTGCCAAAGGATTCCTCTGACTTGTGGCAGAGGGGTTTGCATGGCAATGGAGTGAATTAGAAACAATGCACTGCTTTTTCTACTTTGGAGGGGAAAGGTTGTTTTAATTTATTTTTTTCTGTTACTGTTAAATTGTATTAACAATATACAGAATATCTGTGGTGGATTATAACTGGTGGTCAGTGTGTTACACCCAGCTGAACTGAACTAGTTTGGTGCTGGCTGTGGGAGGTCCATCGGAGGGCTTGCTGCCAGCAGCACACAAGGCGGAACTAGAGAAGTTGCTGGGAGGCTGTTGGGGAAGCGCTTTTGAAAAGCTGTTGGGAGCTGCTGGAAGCTGCTGGCTCTCTTGGGCAGTTCTACGGGGTGATTTCTGACTTGCTGGCTTTTCCGCTGAACTTGGTTGTTTTCACTGGAGAAGGAGCTCGGGACCTTGTTGTGGCCAAGGGTGGCTGCTGTTACTTTCAGGAGCCTTGGTCCTCACTTTGAACATTACTTCCTGGCTCCCGTTCAGATAGTTGGCCTGCTAGCTAAAAACATAGCAAATCCCCCATATCAGAAAACAATAATACATCTTCAACCAAGATGCAACAGAATAAAGTTTTCAAACACTGAGAGAAAACAGTTTACTTGAAAGTTTAAAGACACAAAATTATCATAAATAAAACTTAGGCTTAAAAGTATAAAAACTTGTATATAGATTAACTAAGTAATACAAGTTGGAGAAAGTGAAAAATGAATCCAAGGGATAGAGAAAAACACAAAATATGAAAAGGAAATTAAATAAAAAAACAAAAGCACAATAGGATTTATAAATCCAATGCAACCTCTTAGGAAATTCCACTAAAATAAAACTTTAGCAACCTAATATAAGAATTAAAAATTAGAATGATAAGTAGGTCAAAACTATAAATCAAAATTTTCTAAAACAATAGCTAGACATTTTATACCAAGTAATTTTAAAAAATCAAAATTATTGACTTTGCTGGAAAAATACAAATCTAATGAGTCTGCATCAAAACAAAAATGGGATAGACCAGCATCACAGACAAAATGGAAAATATAGTCAATCCAGGCCCACAGTATTTTGCATAGATTTTATAAAACAGACCACAATATTAAAAAAGACCATGATAAACACACTGGAAAGTTAATGTGAAACCCCTAAACAAAATATTAGCACTTTTGAAATAGAATTTCTCTCCTTTCTTTCTTTTCTGTGTTTTTCTCTTCTTTGCTTTTCTCTGTTTTCTTTTCTTTCTTTCATGTTCCTCCTGTTTCCGCCTCCCCATAGCTGGCATCATATGTACACCACCCAGCCTCAGTGGCTGACTCAGAGCACCCAGGGGCAGAGCCGGTGCTGCATGTGGTGTGGGGTTCAAACCCCGGTCCCTATGCCTGCTTAAGCAGTGTGCTGAGCTATCTTGTCAACCCTAAGGCATAATTTTATGGAAAGAATACTATATGTCATGATCAAAAAGAGGTCTAACTGCCACTCTGGTCCTGTGCCAGGGGCATGCTGAGACGGCAACTGAGCCTGGGCGTGGTGGCACGGGCCTGAAATCCCAGGGCTTGGAATGGCTGAAAAACGGTACAAGTCCAAGCTGTGTAGTTAGACCCCATAGACCTTATACTAAGAGAGAGAGAGAGAGAGAGAGAGAGAGTATTGCTAAATATTGGAAAAGTAATAAACAGAGACTTGCTTGAATAGTACAGAGATATTAAAATGCCTGTGTTTACAGTGTACCACTGCAGAATTATGGTTCAGAGTTGTACACTCAGTAGTTCTGGGATTTTCTCCTAAAGCCTAACTAACAATTGTTGGCAGAATTTTGTGGAAACCGCAAATGTCCTCTGCAGTTGTGTTTTGGTGGCCCATCTCTGGCAGATGCATCAGTGCTCCCACATCACAAGGTTGCTGCACCACGTGTAGCTATCTCTAGTACTCTCAGTTTTGTTTTTCCTAAATCCCTAAGATCCTTAAGATGCATCCAAAGCATCCTTCACCTTCTAAGGCTTTGTTAGACATTTTATATAGTACAATAACCTCATAGTTCATTCATGCTACTGCACAATGCAGAATTTCCTTCCTTTCAAAGACCAAATAATATTCTATTGTATGTTTCTACCCTGAATTCTGTATGTATTCATCTGTCCAAAGATGTTTCTTTTCCTTCCCACTCCCCTTTATCAGGGACTTAACTCAGGATCATGGGCTTGCCAGGCAGGCGCGTAAGTCATTGAGCTATCATCCAAACCCTCAAGGATGCTTCTGTTGTTTCTGTGTCTTGGCTCTTGTGGCTATTACAGTAAATGGGAATACTAATGTGATGATTTAAATCTCTTGGGTATTAAAAAAAAGTAGGATGAAATTTTATTTTTCTTTTGTATAATCTTCATTTTTTTCCTAGCAATAAATAGCTATTTCATTAACACGAGCAAGTCTTCTAATTTCTTCAAATTATCACCAATACTTGTTGTTTTGCTCTAATATGTGGAAGATTTGTTTTTTTAATGTATTTGTACAGAGTCTTACTACACAGGTTGGAGTCATAGTGATCCTGCTGTTTTCAGCCTCCCAATCACTGGGATACAGACATGCGACACCATGCCCAGTCTCAATCGCTTTCTCAGTGCACCCAGATGTGGGGCTGGCACAGTACAGACCTCCCTGCATCTGCTAAGCAAGCACTTTAATCTGTTGAGCTATCTGGCTGGCCCTTGTGGGAGGTTTTAATTTACATTTCTCTGATGATTTTTTTTCCAATTTTTGTGCCTTTATTTCACCAATGCTTACAATGACTAAAAGTTTAAAAATTAAATTGCAGTTAGACAAGATAAAGGAAATTCGGAGATTCTAAAGGAAATAAAATAAGGTGAAGTTTAACTTATAAATTAGGCAAAGTAAGAGATCAACAACAGTAAATAATAATAAGATAGAACATGCATAATAATATGCTATCATAAGAGACGTATGCTTCTGGGGAGATGCAGGTGCTTTGCTCTAGGGCTTCTCCTCTAAATAAATAAACTGCTGTTCTCAATGAGACAAAACAAGAACAACAATAAAAAATAGACTATAATAAAATTGGCAGTATAGCTATTGGTATAGTTAGGATCAGTACTGTTCTCCAGAGACTTTCAGGAAGATGATGGAGGAGTAAATAGCAAGAAACCAACCTCTCTGTGGTTTGGAATCTAGACACTGGGCTATAACAATTCGAGGAAGACAAGGAAGGAGATGGATCTTCCAGACCAGGAAGGACAAGCAGAACCCACACAGTAAGAATGGTCAGACTTCTAAAGCTGTTATACAAATTTAGTATGATCCCAGTTCAGATAGCGATAGCACTCATCACAAAACAAGAGGCAAGCATTTCTGGGCAACAAACAAGGCAGTTAGCAGCACATGCCTTTATTTTACAAAAAAGTCAGGATACAGAGCTACTGCGATAAAACAGAACAGTACTGGCCAACAAACAGACTGGAGGGTCAGTGGAACAGAACAGATTTGAAAGCAATTCCAAGTCTACTCAGCTACCTTATTTTTGATAAGAGGACCAAAATCTCTACTGGAAGAAAGAAAACCTCTTTAACCAATTGTTTTGGAAAAACTGGCTTTCCACAGGACAAAGTGTAAACCTAGACCCATCCCCTTCACCATGTACTAAACTAAACTAAAAATGGATCAAATACCTATTAAAATAAAATCATTTAATCTGCTGGAAGATAAAATAGAAAAACACTTGAAAAGACTTTAGGAACAAAATTTCAGTTGCACAGGAAATATTACAAAGAATCAACTCAGATTTCATAACACAAAAATCTTTTGTACAGCAAAAAAAACAAAACAAAACAAACAAAAAAAACAGGTGCTGGTGAGATAACTCAGCAGTCTAAGTACCTGCTTTTGGCAGGTGCAGGGACTAGGGTTCGATCCCCAGTCCCATGTGCCACTGCAGCTCTGGCCCTGTGAGCATATTAAGCCAGGGCACAAGTCCAGTTGTGACTATACATGCCTGCAATCCCAGCTCTGGGGAGCCTGAAAACAGGAGGATCATTCCAAGTACTAGCTGGGTAGTGAGGCCCTGTACCAAATACATAAGTGAATTTAAAAAAGCAAAAGAAACCACCAACAAAGTGAAAAACAACTCATAGAACAAGAAAACTTTTGCCAGCTCTTCTTTAGGCAATGCACTAGTATCTAGAATGTATAAGAACTAAAAAGTCAGATCCCCCCCAAAATGAAAAACTTAATTTAAATATGGGCATCTTTACTGAATAGATGCTTTTCAGATAAGCAAGTACAAATATCAAATACATATTTTAAAAAATGATGAATATCACTGGTCATTCAAGAAATGCAAGTTAAAATAACATTGAGATTCCATCACACCCCAGAAAGAATGGCTGTCATCAAGAAATCCACCAATGACTAACGCTGGCGAGGCCACGGGGAAGAGGGAACTTTCTCTGCTATTGGTGGATGTATAAATAGGTTTAACCAATATGGAAATCAATATTGATATTCCTCAGTAAGCTGCGACTAGAGGTTCCATTTGACAAGCTGTGCCCCTTCTTGGTATCTTGCTGAAAGAGTGGAAGCGTCGTAGCAGGGTCATGTGCTCACCAGTGTGGCCTCATCCCGCCCTCCCACACATGGTCAGTTTCCAGGTTCAGCAACTCCTAATAGTGATGAGCAGGAAGCAAAAGGAATGAAAGAGAGGAGAAGGGAAAACAATGTGAACAAAGCTTTATAGATAAGGAGGGGAAGAAGGGCTGCAGAGAGAGGAGCGGAATGGGGAAGAAAAGAAGAATACTATGCACCAGCTCCTTATGATGAATGTGACCACTTTGCATATCCATGGAGTGCCAATAAGGGTACGTGTCCCCCAAAAGGCTTATGTGATCCAAGTTTTATTGTTTGGAATTGACATGTGTATGCTGTACTCATCAGTGCACTAACACCTTGATTTGTTCACAGCTGAGTGAGTTTTAGCAGGTGGGGCCTGGTTGAGGGAAGTAAGGCCATTGGGGGCACGACTGAGGGCATTTGTCCTCTTGAGCTCTCCATCTGTCTCTGCTTCCCTGATGCCATGAGGAGAGCATCTTTGCTGTGCCACACTGCGACCTGTGGTGCTCCTGCCTGCAGCTGCATGGCATGGACTGAACCCTCTGGCACCGTGAGCCACGATAAACACTTTCTCTTTCATGTTGTATGCGTCCAGTATTTTCTCCCAACAAGAAAAATGTTATTACACACTATTCTTGTGCTTGGGGCCACATGTAAGTAGAATAAGGGTCACTTGACATAAACCCTAAGGAACCATATCTATCTAAATATTGAGCTGGATACTGAGTGGCTAATGAATGGTAATGAATATCCATAGCAAGGACAAAGGGTGCTTCACTGGACTCAACTAGAGCTTGTCTCATTTCTGTCTCTACTTATTTCCTAAGTGATGTTATCCAGTTCTTTGCTTTCTTGTTTCCAAGTCTACCTCAGATTCTCCTTTGAATGCCAGATTCATATGCACAACACTGGATGTGGGACAACCACCTTAAAGTTTATTTGCCAAAAACTAATTTATGCTCTACCCTGCTTTCCTCCATGTTTTCTACTCAAAAAATTAACTTACATTTTCTTACTTGCTCTGGCTAACATGCTTGGAGTTTTCCTTGTCTTTTCTCTCAAAACTCACACCTCTCCCATCAGTGAGTCAGCCAGCTTCATACAACAGTATATTCCCAAATAGCTGCTGCTTGCCACTTTCATTACCATCCAATTCCAAGTCATCAATATCTTTCTCTTTTCTCTTTTCTTTGGGAGGTGGGGGGGCACTGACTCAGCCCACCGTGGGGGTGAGGCTGGCCTAGCATGTGGTACTAGTCCCGGGGATCGAACTGTTGTCACTGTGCTAGTCTAAGCTTGCCTTAGCCGGCACTTTAGGCCACTGAGCTGTGTCAATGACCCCCAATATCTTTCTTTCTAATGATCTAGTCTCTTAGCTGGTCACCCTCTTTAAAATGTCTGTAATCAAGCAGGAATTTAGAAGCACTCCTCAAAATGAAAGTATGAAACTGTCCTACTAATCAGTTTTGAAACTGTCTCATTGCTATTTGCTTCTCAATAAAATTAATTTTAAAAATTTAAAAAAAAGAAAGTATGATTGTACTGCTTCCTTGCTGAAATCCTCTAATTGCTTCCATTTCATTCTATGCAAAGTCAGTGTTTTCACCATGGTCTGCAGTACTGTACTTAGCCAGGTTTCTGATGCATCTTTTATGTCATGTCTTACCTTTCTTTATAAGCTCACTTTTTTGGAGGATACCTTATCTATCTTGTAGTTTCAGTCAGGCCACACATGTTCCAGCTGGAGGAAATTTTCACTTTTTGCTCTGTCTGCCTGAAAGTCTCCCTGCGTGTCTCGGAATGGCCCCACTCTATTCTTTAAATTTTGTACTTGGGCATCTCTTCTCAAGGTATTTCTCTTCTACATTAAACTCTGAACATCCCCATCAGTGTTTTTCCTTATCCTATTATGTTTTTCTTCAAAAAGCTATTTATGGGTTTTTCCCTTTTTACCCTTTCAGAGAAAGCACCAGTTTAAATTATTTTGAATTTTCCACTTATTGCCACATTCCCAGTGTCCAGACAGTATCTGGAACACAGTAGTACTGAACAAATACTTGTTTTCTGAAAGTTTAAGGTAAGTCTCATTCATTTCCTAAATAGAATTACTTGATACATAATGCTTATTTTCAAACATTCATTATTGCTCCTTGTGGGGAATTATCCATGTTTTGCCGCGGTTGGGCTCACAGGTGCTGTCACTCTCTCTAGACAGAAGCTTTAAAAGCCTGTGCAGCCCCTCCACCTTAATAATGTAGCCGCTCCACCTTAGTAATGCACTGTGATCTGGACAGAAGGTCCTCTGTCAGCCTGGGCCCCAGAGAATGCTGTGGAGTGAAGCCACTGTCCATCACAGCATACATAGTAAATAAACTTTGCTATCTTAAGCCAGTGAGATTTTGGGACTGGTTCCACAATACAACCTCATTTATTCTGATTGGTATAGGCACCTAGGAAATCATGGGCAAAGGGAGCAGCAGGGAATATAGTACCTAAAACCTTTTGACATATTACAAAGGCTTGCCTGAGCTGGATCTTCCTGACTCATGCTTTGCCACCACATTTTATTTTATTTTTTCACATTTTATTTTTAAAAATCTTTAAAGCACTAGGATATTTATTTTAGCACCATGAAATATCATCATCTTATTTCTCTGTTTGCATGAAATAGCATTATGGGGAAAAAGTAGTTAAAACATCCTAGGGGCTTGAAAATTGTTTACCAAACATGATATAGCATTAAAATCAAATGAAAGACTTATAAATAATACTTTATAAACATTGACTGAATCGAGCCCTGGAACTAGTGCCCTCAAAGCTATACTATTTTTATAGTTCCCCAACTGATCCTGAGAGAGCTAGTCCAAAACCCAGTACTCAAGATAAGTATATCTAATTAAGATCTGGGAAACACAAAGCAATACAGTTGAGCAAGAGCTCCTGCTCTACTCCACTTACAAACACACCCAAAGGTACAAATTCCTTGTTGGTTCACAACATTTCAAATTGTCAGTAGAGCAGTTTGTATATGTGGGATAACTCTAATAAGGAAAATACTGTTACTTCTTTTTATTGAGTGGAAATAGCTTATTCTATCATATTCTCTAGGTCATGTCACTCTGCTCCACTCTTGCAGAAACAGAACTGAAAATGCCATCACAATGCAGTACATTTGTGCTTTGTTTGGGCACCGCGAAACTGACTTGGACTCAGCTGGAAAACTTACTTCATTAGTACAATATGAGGCAGCTGCTTGCATTATTTTACAAGAAGTACTTAGATAAAATAGTAGAAGTCATCAAGAATTGTACAGGAAACACCCAAGTTTTATTCTTACTTGCCAGAAAAAGCCCGCGCTGGATGTGAGGAAAGAAATTGAACACAATATGGATAGATCCAAATGCAGATGCCATAATCAAGAAAAGTTTGCTTTTTCTCCAAAAAGGCATTTTAACTTCATCTATGCTTTGTCCAAGCTTCTTTCCCTCAAAAGGTGGAGAACAGAAGGAAAAGGATTGTAGCTTTTTGATCTAAATGGCAAGATTGAAGTTCTCATAAAGTGAAAATATTAAAGAAGAGTTAGGGAAGTGTGGAAACACATGATCTAATGCGCTGAAAGGAAAGCAGAAATCCTATATCTATTTGTGATTTACTTACTTTTGGAAGTAAAAAAAGAAAAATTCATATGTATGCACAATCCTTGTCCAAAGTGACTGTGTCGTGAGGGTACCGAGCCAGAAGCCACAGCCAGGAGCAGTGTAGCTTGCCAAACAGCGAGGATAAGTGTTGTCCACCTAAGCAGAAAGCTTCCCCCGCATCCAGGTATCTCCACAGTATTCGAGGAGGAGAAGAGGTAAGCATTTACCACTGCTGACAGATGAAGAGAACTCGGGATCACATCTTAGCCTCTTCATTTTTAGGAATACAAACAATAGTTAGATTTTTCCTTTCCATGAAGTAACTACTTGAAGTACTAATATTACATTCTACAAAGAAAAATAAGGTTTTTTTTGAAAGAATTTCAACTGGAATAGTTTCCTTTAATCTCAATGGATATAATAATACTTTAACAAATAATTGTCAAGTCCTTTATCCCACCCTCTCCTCATTTCCTCTTAAAAAGAGCTTTTATTCCTCAGATGTTATGATTAAGCTTTACTAGCAGGCAAATATACAGATTTTGTTAAATTATGTGTATAAATTGGAATAATTTAAACACGACTGCTTGAATTATTTAGAAAACTGAGGGAATAAATATATACCAGTTCACATGCTTAAAGAACAGGAAAAAAAAAGACCCACACAGATGGACAAACATTGTTCCCTACAGCTCCAGAGTCCAGCTGTTCTTGTTTGTTTTATAATTCTTGTGTTCAAATTACACATGTGAGTTGAATGAAGCTGCATTGCTTAGAAAATTTCACAAGTCTCTGCTTTTCTAATATTTTTGTTTAAAATATTTGTAACCAGCTGAACTGTTACTTTACATATATGATTTTAACTTTCATTATTCCCAAGGGTTATTTTAATACTTAACAGATAAGGTGCTTATCATTCAGGATACAGTCACATCAGATAATCACAATATATTATTGGAAAAGGTGAAAAATTCTTTCAGGTCTTAAGTCTATTGTTTTGAGAAACAAAACATCTCTTCTCTTCTCAGACTGAGCTCAGCTTCTGATTAGTGTGTAACAGCCAGCAATGTGAGTTTCTTGAAGTCTGAGCAATGTTCTTTTCTTTAGAGAACTACATGAAACCTTCCAAAGATCTCTTTGTTCAAGGGAAGTGTTACTTTAGTAAGGTAAATTTATGAATAACTTGTATTTTAGTCTTTACTTGCAAGATGAAAACCAACAACAATAACACAAGACAGAAAAATGTTTTACAGTGGATTTTCTAACTTGCACCACTTTTGTTATTTGGGAAAAAAAAATCCTGTTACATGCTCTTAGATGGTATGTCATAGTGTTTATTTCCTTTCTGTATTCATGGCTTTTTGGGTAGCTTTGTGCAATTATTTTAATATTTTCCATACCATTAGTGGACAAGTTGCCTAAAGTTGATGACTATCAGGTTTATTTCTGTAAAAAATATTTTGAAAGTTAAATGAAGTTGATTTGAGTAGATTAATGAGTCAGAATGAGTGGCCAAGCTTTGGTGGGAGCACAGAAATCTTTTGTGTTCTTGTTAAACACAAAATTTCCAGCCATTTATAGGAATGCAATCCTTAGTGCACAGTAACATTTGTAGAGTGGTTTAAGGGTTGAATGTCTTGTAGCCAGATTTTAAGAAGGTTCTAGAAATAAGGCTTCAAGTAAAAGGCTGATTGGTTGCAGCTGTGTTGCACGCTCATGTCAGGATGAATTTCAGAGTGTGAGAAAGCAGGGCCAGCACTGAGGTACCTGCACTCTACCAGAGCAATAAACTTTAAAAAGGAATTGTATTTCAGTATGTGTCTGCAGTAAGATGCACAAGGATAACCCCACAGAGGGAGGATCCCAGCCTCATTCTTCCTGCTGCGGAATTTTGTTTCTTGATCCATTCTGCCAGTCTACTTCTTTTGATCGGTAAATTGAGATCTTTTACAGTGACGGTTATAACTGATATGTACTGGCTTATCTTGGGCTTGTTATTTTCCTGCTGTAGGTTTCCTTCTTTTTGCATCTGTTTAATTGCTTGCTCTGCTTGGTGGTTTCTTTCTTGAAGTTGTGGGCCCTTCATGTCTCTTCCAAAAATATCTGTCAGTACTCTTTGTGGAGTTGGTTTGGTGGTCGGGAATTTCTTCAGGTGTTCTTTGTCATGGAAGTACCTGCTGCATCTCTCTGTGGAGGTTTGGCGATCACCAGCAGTCACCCTGTGTCCTCAGGTTTGAAACACTCCTCTTGCACAGCAACTCCGGTCTCAAGGGGACGGTGCCGCGCACCACCTCCTCCTCCTTTGCTGACGTGCTCCTCTTCATCTCTCCGGAGGCTTCAGTTCCTGCACCAGATGACCTTGCCTGGCGCAGTGGGTCCCAGAGCGCCCGCTCCCCGCTCCTTGTCTTCCGCGCATGCTACATTCCAGCATCTGGATTGTGGCTCTCAGAGAGGCTCTTTCCCTGTGCTTATCACTCTGCCCTCTTGCTGCTCCTCTCAGATTATTTATTTTTGCTGTGAAGTGTTTTTAGTTTCTTACATATTCTAGTTAGTAATCCTTTCTTAGAAGAGTAGTGAACAAAAAATTTTCTCCTTTCACTTTTGTTGCTTAATTGTTCCCTTTGGGTTTTTGTTGTTGTTTTTGTTTTTGGTACTGGTGATTGAAGCCAGGACCTTGAATTGTTCTTTTAGTTGTAAGCCTATTGGCTGATTCTCAATATTTTATTTTGTTGTGTATTGAGCTCCTACCCAGGGGGTCTTTGCCTGTGCCTATGGCTTCAAGTGTTTCTCCTATATTTTATTCTGGCAATTTCAAAGTTTCTGCTTTTTTTTTTTTAATGAACCAGGAATTGAACTCATGTTCTTGTGCTTGCCAGGAAAGCACTTATTCTACTGAGCCATCTCCCTGGCCCAAGTTTCTGCTTTTATAATTAGATCTTTGATCTATTTTGATATTATTTTAGTACAAGGTGAGGTAAAGATCTAGTTTTCATGTTTTAACTATGAATATCCAGTTTTCACGGTATTATTTGCTATATTTTCTCCAACACTTTCTTGATTCCTTTGCCAATAATCAGATGGCTGTAGTTCTATGGATTTATTTCTGCATCTTCTAGTCTATTCCTTTAATGACCCTGACTTGAATTTCTAGTACCATTTATAATGTATGGATGTTTTGCCCTTGTGTTAAAGATAAGGTGGATGAGTGTGTTTGTAGTTGTGTTTGTGTCTTCTAATCTGTTCTACTGATCCTGAGAACTATTTTCCTTTTTTTTTTTTGCTAGCACCATGCTGATTTTATCCTAGTAGATTTGTAGTATAAAATAGGCGCTTCCCTGGCAAGCGCAAGGATCTGAGTTCAACCCCCGGTTCCAAAAATAAAATAAAATAAAATAAAATTTCAAGTCAGGAATTGTGATGTCTTCTGCCTTTCCTTACTTGCCCAGATTTGCCTTTGCCTCTCTTGTTTCCAAATGAGTGTTAGGAATGTGTTCTCTAATTCTATGAGGTATGCTAATGGTATTTTGATCAGGATTGCATTGAATCCATATAACCGTTTAGGGAATGTGGCCATTTTCAATATATTGGTTCTTCCTGCACAAGAACAAAGGTTATCTTTCCATTTTCTGATATCATTTTTAATCTCCATTTATAGAATACTGTGATTTGCAATATGTATATCTTTACTTCTTAATTAGACTGATTCCTAGGTATTTCTTTTTTCTTTTTGGAATTCAGTGAGTTTGTTGCTTGTATACAGGAATGCTATTGATTTTGGAATGTTGACTTTGTATCTAGCTATGGTACTGCATTTACTTGTTAATTCTAAGAATCTGTGGTGAAGTTCTTGGGGTCTTTTGTGTAAAGTATCATGTCATCTGGAAATAATGATAATTTAATTTCTTTGTTTGCTTTTTTGATAGTGGAGATTGAATTTGGGAACTTGCGCTGGCCAGACAGGCACTTTCACAGCTGAGCTATATCCCCAGCCAATTGCACTTCATTTCTTACCCTTATTTCTTTCTCTTGTCTAGTTGCTCTGGCTAATGTTTCCAGAAGATCAACTTTTTAATAGATGATGCTGAAAACACTGCCTTTCCATGTGCCCAAGACTAAAACTAGACCTATGTCTACTGACATGCACTAAATTAAAGTCCAAATGGATCAAAGATCTAAATATTAAAACCAAAACACTAAGTCTAATGGAAGAGAAAGTAGGCAGAAATCTTGAAGATATAGGTGTAGATAGAAAAGTTCATGAAAAAAACCCAAACTGCATGAGAACTACTTCAAAAAATCAGCAACTGGAATCTCATTAAAAAGCTTTTGCACAGCAAAAGAAATCACCACAAAAGTGAAAAAACAACCAATAGAGCAGGAAAAAACCTTTAGCCAATTGTTCCCCAGACAAAGGACTTCTATGTGTAATTAAAATTGTTTGCCTTTCACAAGATGAGCCAATTCCGTCCCTGGGTATGCTGAGCCAGTGACCAAGACTGGGCATGATGGCACAGGTCTGTAATCCCAGCTCTAGGTAGGCTGAAAACCGGAGGATCACTAAATCAAAGCTGTTTAGTGAGACTCTGTACCAAATATATAAATTAAAGAAAAGAAAATAAACTGTTGGCCTTAACAATGAGTTGAGAAGCTGGCTGACAAAATTCCAGTCCTGCTGTAGCAGGAAGCCAGGATCCTCTATTGCCACCTTCTAGGCTCCATGGTTTTGGGGGGTGGTGGTGGAGGAATGGGGTCCATGGATTAATGAGACTCTAGTCCGCACTCTCTGACTCTGAATCTATGCCTCTAGTGCCTTTTGTTGACTAAACTTATCCTCTAACATTTGTTGATCTTTTGGGTAAAGTTTGAATGAAAATTGTTGAGCTTAAGGCCAGCCCAAACTGCATAGTGAGACCCTGTCTCAAAAAGACAAAAAAAAAAAAAAGAAAAAGAAATAAAAAGTTTAGCCTTCAGCATTAACTACTTTAACTCATGCTAATTCATAAACAAAGGTAATAAGTAACCACTTCTCCATAGTACTCAGTTCCTTCTAAGTGGTTTTCATTAAACATAAGTAAAAATATTTTCCAGGATGCAATTTTGAAGGGTATTGTATTATTAATTATATGCCTTAATCATTATTGGACAGCAAGATAAGTGAGTTGGCTGAACAGAAATTACTTTCATCTTTCTGAATTTCCTTACTATATGAGTTTTCTGAAGGTTTTAGTTTGTTTAAAGAGGGTAGCCCTGAGTACTTTTCAAATTATAGATTGATTTGCAATGATGTCTGAAATTTTATTTCATGTGGCTTTATATAGCAAGTATCTTGCAGAGGACCTATCAATGCAGACATGTTCAGTGTGTAAGGCGAAAACTTCTAAATGTTGTCCAAAACACTTAAGAGAATAAATCACTCAATTTATAACAGCACAGACTTAAGGAATGAAGGTAGGCACTTAGTATTTAGGCATGTTCTGATGTTTAAATATTCTGAACCTAAAACTCAATTTCTTATGTGTCCACTGCTGCTCAGAATTCTTTGAAAAATAGGGCTATGAAAAGGGAGATTATAAAGGTCCCACAAGAAGTTTCTACTTTTCCTAAAGTGAAAAAGTCTGAGTTACCTTGCAAACCTAACAAATTAGCATGGTGAGGTGAATATAATTCAGAAACAAAATAATGTGTCAGCCTAATTCAATACAAATCAGTATCCTACCATAATTATTTTTATTTTATAAGCCTAACTCTAATATTCATCTCTAAGAAGAAATGAGTAAGAAGTGCCAAGAAAAAATGTTGTAAAGAACTCACTGAATTTTTGCCACACAATGTCAGGTTAGACTCTGCAGGTAAAGTTGTGTAAACACCTAATGATGTTGCAGATACAGGAATATAGGTCAGCAGAACAGACTGGAAAATTCATAAATGGACCTGTGTATAAAGTAATTAATACATGATACTAGAAAACTTCACTGTGGAAAAGTTAGACCTTGTTATGCAGCCATGAGCTAACTGCAGAAATGAGAGACTGTTAGAATAAACTTAAGAGACTGTATGGTTTGGGGAGGAATGCTGGAAAAGCTCTCTAAGCTAGACATCCAATTTAGGAAGCAATAAACAAAAGTCTAACAACTTTTAACTCCACTGGAATGTTCAACAGCCTCTGTGGTTTCTGATAAGATTATTTCTCCTCCACACACAATAGGCCTCTAGCACTGTTTAAGGAAGGCTTAGACATTTCACTCTATCTCTGTGCCACATTTTACAGTGCGGGTGTAGAAAGGAAACAAAGGAGCCTGGGCCAAGTGCCCCTGAGTGCTAGGGAAGCCCCAGTGCGCCACCTGTTGCTGATTTAAAGTGCGGAGAATGTGCCTCCCTCAGCACTGACTGGAGGGCCCCTCCCACAACACCTCCCCCCCACCTCCAAGGAAACCTTAGTTAGGACTCAGGACAATCCGCCCCTGGAAGATCACTAGCAACAATCTCACTGGAATTATATCCCTGTGTATTTTAAACATAATCAGAAATTTAGACTTCTCAGAACATTATGGTTTGTCCCATCCACAAGCAGTTCTGTAAATTCTCTACCTTTGCATAATCCAGACTTTCACATGTCTCTGACTGTCAACCATGTCATGCAGAGTGTGGTTCAAAAGAAAAATATAGTCTCTTCCTAGAAAATTATTAATTAAACTTCATGATGGTAACAGCAAATCATGAAACCATGTCTGTATCTCTTCTGAGAGACAATACAGGTAATATGCTTGTGAAGCCAGCTCCCTACCCCTAACCCTATTCTTTTATTTAAAAAAGGGCCAGGGAGATGGCTCAGTAGAATAAGCACTTCCATGGCCAGCAGAAGGGCCTGAGTTCAATCCCTGGTTCCACCAAAAAAAAAAAAAAAAAGATATATCTTTCATTTATTTGGTACAGGGTCTCACTATGCAGCTCAGACTCATAGTGATCTTCCTGTCTCAGCCCCTCCAGCACAAGAATTACAGGTGATTTGGTGACCCACATGGCTTGCCTGGGGTTCCAGGCCAGCAAGACACATAGTACCAAGGACCGAACCTGGGTCCTTGTGCTTGCCAGGCACGCAGGCACTCAAATCACTAAGCTAACAGCCAAATCCCTATAAATCCTCTCTATTCTCTATCTCTTCTCTAAATGTTTAATCTTCTTCTCCTTCTTTCTTCTTGACAGGGTCTCTATGTAATCAGGTTGGCCTTATGCTCACTTTTGTAGCCCCAGGCCAGCCTGCAACTTGCAGGGATTCTCCTGTCTCAACTCCCAAGTGCTGGTATTACAGGCTTGTGCCTGGTTCTGGGCCCAGCGTGGTGTGCCCAGGGCATGGCTTGTAGGGCTGGGGATTGCACTCCAGAGTTTGTGCTATGTCACTGAGCTATCTCCCAGGCCCTGAGAATAATGCTTCTTAATCTAACTAAACATACCTGTCCATGAAGACACACTCAGATTGTCATATTCCACATAACAGTGCCTAAGGGTGGAGCAAGTGATCTCTTTCCTCATGGCTTTTCCTTTTTAGAACATTCTCTTCTTTAAAATTAGTTTCTTTCAAGCCCACACCATCCATCTTTATCACTCAGAATATTTCTATGTTACTGTCACTGATGTATATCTGTATTATGTAGTCATACACACATAGCTCCAATGAGAGCTCAATAAATATATTAGGAAAGTCACTAAATGATTCATAACATTATTTTTAAAAACTGGTAGAATATTAATTCCACTCATCCAATTTCATAAACCAGACACACTCCAAGAAGAATGTTCTCCCTGAATAACTCTATACTTTCTGCTCATAAGCTCTAAATCTTTACTTTCTATGCTTTGCACATATTTTGTTACAAAACGGGCCAAAACATAGCCTGTTATGAAGCCCAGTTGAAAGCTATACCCCAAATATTTATAATTATTCCTTTAAAGAGTTGGCATGGAGGAGAGAGATGAAAGAGTCACTCAATATAACTTCAGAAGTAAATACATATTCTTTTTACAGCTTGGTAATATACATACATATAGGCCTGAAATGATGTGCCCGAACTTCGTATATTGCTTCTAAATACTGCCCTCTTCTGGCCCATCAGTGCTAGAGCATTCAACCGCAGAACTTGCTAATGAAAAGAAATAGATGAAGGTATTGCGGCAAACTGAAAATCAAGTGAGAATACAAATGGGAACAAACCTGGAATTAGATTCCGTCCTTCCCAGCCTTTATGTGCTCTTGTGTTTTTCCTACAGAGCTTATCTTGCTCAGTGCCATCTTGAAGAAAACAATTAAGTTATACCTGTGCAAATGATATTAATACCTGCTGAAATCTAAGGGCTTAGAAAAAACGAGGGAATATTCCATTGCTAACACCTTCCACTCACACAAACCCTGACTTCACTCTACTGTGTCTTGTTTTCCCTACTAAGTGTCAAATATAAGTCACCCACTTCTAAAACACTGCAGAGCTTTCCCTGAGTACCACAGTTACAAAGTAGTCTTGTTATCT
>PVKA01002611.1:19088-73191 GCA_004027165.1 Ctenomys sociabilis
TTTTTTTTTTTTTTTTGAGTCAGTGTCTTACTATGCAGTTCAGGCTGGCCTTGAACTCACATGATCCCTCTGCCACAGCCTTTTGAATGCATGTGCTACCATGACTAGTTGATGACTCCTTTTAGGTTGATCTCAGTCTAGAATGCTAAAGTGTCTATGCCTGTCTTCACCGGGATCACTGTCACTAAATAACATACAGGCTACAGAGCATCCCACCATGCTTTTTTTATAGCACATTTAGGAAGGGCTAAATTGGCTCTGCACACTCACTGTTAACCAGTGAGGCTGCTTATAGCCAGACATGACCACCCCAGGCTCTGGAACACAGCCTGGAGGGTTGAAGGCATTAATGAGTTAGCATAATAATAGTGGAAATATTCAAAGGAAACTGTGGTCTAGAAAATACAATAGAGCAAGGAAAAATAGCATGCCTTATCAAATTATCAGGAAAGTCTGTAACAACAACAAAGCAGGTAATTAGAGTGGAAACAAAACATACCCAACTCTGCATACCCACAGCTCTTCTAGGCTTTGCCCTGGGCTGTCCTTGAGAGCTCTCATGCCTCTAACTTTTCACTACTTCAAAGCCAGCTCCAAACTTCCTCGGGAGGGTTTTGGTGCTCCCAACTGTGTTGGCAGCACCATTCACAACCTATAGAACACCATGTGGCACTGCATTCACTCTTATGCAGTTCACTGGTGATTTTTTTCAGCATATTTAGCCAAAGGTTCATGTTCTCTGGCCTTCAGAGTTCTGTACCCCTGTGCTCATCAAAGTAATCAAGAACCAAACCCCCATTAGATGAAGTCAGCAATACTAGTCTTCTCCTCAGATGATTCTGACGATTGCTTAGTACGCACCTGCAATGGTTGTTTGCCATCTGTTGCTTCTAACTGCCATTTGTGTATTCCATGAAGTTTCAACTGCTTTCTTTGTGTGTCCTTGTGTACACTTCAGTTCTATTTCCCAATTCGCAGCTTATAGACCAAGGGAATAATAAAGCTTTACTTCAAGTTCAAAGATAATAACAGAATTAGCTGTTACAGTTTGCATCTACATGTCTCCCAAAGCCTCATACATTGAGTTTTTTAGAGGTGGCTGAATTTGGAGAGTATGATTGACTTGTAGTGCAGTGCTGAGATTGATACAGCCAGAATAAAACTCTCAACCTGAAAGATACCTGGGATGAGTATATGTTCTCTAAAATAAACGAATGAATTTTAAGAACAATGGAAGTTAAGAGCAGAATATATTTATTGGGGGAGAGAAATCTTCTATCTGAGAGAGAGACTGAAGGGGACTAGAGTGGGTTGTCAAGGAATCTGCTTTTCTAGGGATTTTTATAGAGCAAAACCACAAGGTGGGGCAAATCTAAGGTGGAAAGTGCACATGAGGTAGGACAAAACTATGGTCAACCAGTAAGACTACAAGTACAATTGCTCAGGTAAAATTGATTAAATCAGAAAAGGAGCTCTTCTTGTGGGGCTTGGGTTAGTGACTCTCTGGCTTTTTCAAGGTGATCCCTGATGCCCATCCCTAGGGAGATAGGTGTTTGCATTTGTTCGATCTTTTGTTTTGAAGTCTGGCCTACAGCAGCAGTGTCTGTCTCTCCCACAGTTGTAGTGTTTTGTCTTTTACACTGGTTCTTCTGAGGGCCTAGCCCTGTCTGACTGCCTATAATATTTTTATCTAACCCAACTGCCTACAACAAGACCAAGGGTGCTGAAGATTAAGGGCCCACTGATCTGGACTGGCACCACCCCAATCTCAGTGCATTGGGTACAATATAAAGGACAAACAGGCTTGCTGCTTTTGCTGTCTTCTGCTACCCTAATGGTTGCCCCCCTGCCATGGGCCACCCTGCCTCAGAGCCAGCTGATGGTGGACTGAAACCTCTACAAACTGTGAGCTAAAAAAAATCTTTCCTCCTTTAACTTTAGGTGTCAGGTATTTTTGTCTCAGCAATGAGAGAAAAGTAAGACAGAAGCAGCATATAGGGCTGGCAAGATAGCTCAGCAGTCTGAAGTGCCTGCTTAGGCAAGCTTAGGAAAGTGCAGGAGACTGCAGTTCCATCCCTGGCACCACAGGCCACAGCAGCCTGCCCTCAGGGTGGGCTGAGCTGGCCAAAAAAATAAGGAACATGTAAGACTTAGTAACAATGGCCAGTCTTATCCCATGTGAAAAGTCATTACCTACTGCCTCTCACTTCAGTCTTGTTGACATTACTGTTTCTGATCCTTCTCACAGAGGTGGAGCTCCCCTTGATCTACCCCTAAATCCAAATTCCATTTTTTTTTCTTTTTTTTTTACCAAGCTCTAGCCAGAAGATAGCAAATCAGTTTAGGCAGCTAAATTAGATAGACATATCATAGGCAGTCAGACATGGGGTAACCTCTCAAGGAGACAATGTGGAAGACAAGATGACTTTGCAACCTTTGGGAGAGACAAACACTTCTGCTGTGGGCCAAACCTCAAAAGGGTAAAAAATGCAGTCACATGTTTTCCTAGGAATGGGCATCAGGGATTGATATTCTAAATAGGTATTAATCACTGGCCCAATCCCCTACAGGAAAAGTCCTTGTACTATATTCTTGATGGCTTCCTTCCTCTGTGACTCACGACTAGCTTCCCCATTTGGTCCCTGATTTAACCCGAGAGACTGTGCTTGTAATCTTATTGTCTGACCCTAGTTTTGTCTCACATCATGCCCACCTAGGGAGTTCCCATGTTTTCCACCTTAGACCCACCTCACCTCATGATTTTACTCTATAAAATCTCTGGAAAAGGCAGCTTCCTGGGCAACCAGCTAGGGCTCCCCTTCTTTTTTTTTTATTTTTATTTTTTTATATATTTTATTGAAGAACAAGTAGCAATGAGACAGTTTCAAGACAAATTAACAGGACAGATTCAATAATTAATACATTGCAGACTGTTTTCATAATGTTTTGGTATTGTACAAGGTGCATATATGATATTGTACTTGCAGACATTATTGTAGCAGTTGTCTTTAATCAGAAACTTAAGAGAGCATAGCTTTATACTTATTTTTTATAGCTGAATTGTATCACAGATTCAATAATTAATACTATCCACCTTGTTATCTTCCTAGTATTTGTCCATACATAGTACTAGAAACTGACATAATAACCTGTCCAGCCACTACTAGTGCAAATCTTGCCTCCCATAGACTTATGCATAAATACTGCAAATTTGTCCTAACTGTACTGTCTGTACAAACACATCTTGGTTCTTCCTTTGTATCCCCCCCTTTTTTTTTGTCTAGACCTATCAAAGATGGGTACTCTGTTGTCATCAAACCACTATAGATGTCTGAACTCAGTGACATAATCCAACACAGTCCAGCATTCCACAATAACAGTGACTTATTTGAAGAAGTTGTTGACTATAGCCCTTTACAGCTCAACCTATTATTATGGCCCTGCATTATATACCTCATTTTTATACTTTTCTGCTGGATGGTTAAGACCAAAATAGAGCAAGACCTACATACCAAACAATGTAGCTTTTGTTTCTGATGAGGTCAGTGAAATCCTCTCAGGGTTTATCTTACAATCCTGTACCTTATTCTGTAGATCCTTTGTCTGTGTCAGCCATTTGGATGAGTTACAGCCAATGCTTGACCAGTTTTCTCTCTGTGAGAGCCTGTGAGAAAGTTTTCTCTCCACGTGACTCTCCTCAGGCACACTATAGATCATCAGTCTCCTTCCTCTGTGGCTCCATAATCCACTTGATCAGAAAATTTGGGACACAACTGAGTCTCATGATGTTATAGTACAGGTTCTCCTATGTCCTGAGTCTTTGCTGACCTTGAAAGGCTAGCACCAAAATGTTGGCTGACCTTGCAGCTCTTCTATTTCTTCAATTCTTGATCTGTGAACTTAGGTTGTTAACCCACTAGAAGACAAGCCGATTAGTACCCTGCAGCATATGCTGTTCAGTTTGCCCTAATCATCTGACTAAATTCTGGAACACTTCTCCATTGCTGGTGGGAATGTAGACTGATACAACCATTGTGGAGAGCCTCAAAAGAGTAGGACTGGAAACCCCATTCAAGCTGGCTATCCCCCTACTGGCAATTTTCCCAGAGTAACTGAAACATTGTATCATAGTGATATATGTGTACCTATGTTTATAACAGCACAATTTGATAGCAAGATCTTGGAAACAACCAAGATGTCCATCACATGAGGAATGGTTCAAAAAGATGTGGCATTTCTATATAATGGAGTATTACTCAGCTATTAAGAATAATAAACTTGAAGCATTTATATTGAAGTGGATGCCACTTGAACATATACTCGTAAGTGAAATAAACCAGACACACATGTGCAAATATCATATAGTCTCCCAAATATAAGAAGTCAAAAGAAGAAATACGAATAGAAATGTACAACAACAACTAAAAAGAATTTAGTCAGATAATTTGGGCTCCCCTTCTGTCCCTCTCTTGGACAGGAGCTTTCTTTCCCCCTAATAAATATATTTTGCCATTAGCCTCCATTGTTTCTAAAATTCATTCTTCTGTTTTCGAGAGCACAAAGTTGGCCTAGGTATTTTTCAGGTTGGGAATTTCATTCCCCTATATCAACCCTGAAAGAGATTGTGAAATTATGATCTCCTGTGAACCCCTCAGCAAAGATGAGTTTGTCCTATTCTTTCCAGTGGAATACCTTCTCCAAAATTGAGAAGGAGTCAATGAAATGTTGAAGGGCAGACTGGGAAAGTGAGGAAATATGGGCAACGCAGAGCTCTTAGGCCTGAGAAGTGGTAAGAGGAAGGTGGGAGCAGGATCAGTAAGGGAAATGTTAAAGGGAAGCACAGAGAGTAGAAATTTCAAAAAGGGGAGATTGTGTATTAAAAGTAGATATACTGTTTGGTAAGTTGTCAAGCAACAAATGAGGGCCTTTTGTCCATTCTTTTCCTATTTAAGTAACTTTGATGGATCGTATCCCACACTGTTTCCCACGAAAGCCTTGGGAAAAACAATCAAAAAAAAAAAAAAAAAACCTTGGAATTAAAAAAATAATCTATACTTTTAGTTGCTACGATTTGTGTTTAGGTGACCCCCAAAGCCTCAAGCAGTCTTGGGGTGGCCTCAGGAGTTTGTGACTGATTGCTGTGGGGATGGGTGCTGCAGCAGGGAATCTGCATTCCGCTGTGAGGAGGGGAGAGAGCCGGCTGCCCAGCTGCTGCCCCTCCCTGGCTCTCCTGCTCTTGCTGCTGATGTGAAAGGCTGCTCTCTGCCACGTGCCAGGCTGCCTTGGAGCCAGCTGAATATGGACTGAAGCCTCCAGTGACCGTGGGCTAAATAAACCTTTCCTTCCCGAAGTTTGAGTGCCAGGTATTTGTCCCAGCAGGGAGAGAAGAATACCTGAGACAGATGTGTTGTTATATTTTAGTCAGTACCTTGCTTAGAAGTACAGTATCATGTCATTTGCAGCAAAATGGGTGGATCTTGAGAGCACGATTTTTTTCGTTTTTTAATGTATTTGGTACAGGGTCTCACTGTGCTGCTTGGACTCCTAGTGATCCTCCTGTCTCAGCCTCCCCAGTACTGGGATTACAGGTGTGTGCCACCCCTCCCAGTCTTGACAGCATAATGTTAAGTGAAATATGTCAGACACAGAAAACTAAATATCATATGGATTGTCTTATACGAGAAGCCCAAAATATAAATCAAAGCATGAATTAAAAGGGAGATGCCAGAATGAAAGGAGGCAAGACTTTTTGAGAAATGAAAGGGCATTGGGAAGTGGGTGGAGAGGAAGAGATCAAAGGTGATCAAGATAGGGCTGGGGATGTAGCTCCGTGGTGTAAGTGCCTACCGGGCTTGCGCAAGGACCTATACTGCTTGCCTTGCTGGCTCCCATCCAGGCTCACAGAAACTGGGCCTAGTGGCGCAAGCCTAATCACAGCTGAGATAGGAGGATCACCGTGAGTCTGCATAATGAGAGTCCCTGCCAAATAATAAAAGATTTTTTTTTTTAGTGTGATGGAGATAAAAACTGATGCTGAGGCAGGAGGACTGTTGTGAGTTCGAGACCAGCCTGAGCTACAAAGTGAGCTTAAGGCCAGCCTGAACTGCATAGTGAGACCCTGTCTCAAAAAGACAAAAAAAAAGTGATCTTTGATGAAAAAAGATAAGTGAGCGGGTCTGCCAGATGGCTCAGTGGACTGAAGCGCCCGCTTAGTCAGAGCGCAACATCTAGGCTTTGATCCCTGGCCCTGCCTGCTGAGACTGTGATTGACCCTGGGCGTGGTGGAGCATGCCTGAAATCTCAGTTTAGGAGGCTGAAAACAGGAGAATCACTGAGTCTGACCTGATCTGTGTAGTGAGACCCTGGAGACCCTACACTGAATACATTTAAAAAAAGATCGAATGTTCAAAAAATAAATAAAATAAAATAAATAAATGTATATTCATGGCTGGAAACTTTTTTTTTGGATGGAAAATCTTGAATCCAATATTAGTATATCTTGGCCAATAAGCATTGTCTTAGCACATACTACAGCATGTGGTGGAGGTAGCCAGGGTCCCTGGTGAACTGGAAGCCTCTGCCTCATGCTCAGGAGATTTTACTGGTCTACCTCACCCTGCGTAGATACATTCTTTTGTTGTCTGTTGTTGCCATCACAAATCATTACAAAATTCATGACTTAAACAGCACTGATTTTCTTTCATTTCTGTATAGTTAAAAATTCACCCTTGTAGTCACCTGATGGGACAGGGTATTATCAGGATTGTACTCCATTTTGGAGGCCCTGGGGAGAATCCAGCTCCTTGCTCATTCATGTTTCAAGAATTTAGTAGCATGTGTGTGTGAGAGAGACTGAGCTCTGGTGTCTTCGTTATTGGCTAAGAGCCACCCTTGGTCCCACAGACCTTCCCCAGCCCTTGTGTACCACTCCCTGCATCTCAGGACCAGCAGTGTGGTGCAAAGCCTTTCTCTTGTACCTTTTCTCTCATCCACTCTTCTGCCTTCTTCCTCTTCTACTTAAGGACTGATATGATTAAATTGCTCGCACAAGGAAGGTAACCCAGGATAACCTAGCTCAGCATCTATAATCTCAATTACACCTGTGCAGTCCCTCTTCCTTATAAGGGACATGTGTTCATAGTTTTTGGAGAGTAGGGTTTCAAAGTCTTTGGGGATTGTTATTTTGCCCAATACATTCTAGCTTAACCAAGACATATCTGAAACACTTCGACCTATATCAGTGTGAATCAGTGATAGAACCTAGCTCCATGATGTATAGACCATTTTTTCTGTCTCTCCTCTCTCTCTCTCTCTCTCTCTCTCTCTCTCTCTCTCTCTCTCTCTCTCTCTCTCTCTCTCTCTCTCTCTCTCTCTGCAGTACAGGGATCAAACTCAGAACCTTGTGCTTGCTAGGCAAGTGCTTATGCTACTGCGCTATATCCCCTATTTCTCTATGACACTTGCATTTAAATTGTGTCCACGATAGCTTAGTCTGTTTGCATATGTAGAACTGAATGGTGTTACAGGAACTATAGGCTCTTGGTTCCCAGCACCTCTCCTTGACATCTCCAAAATAATAATGCATGGAATGTAAACTACTAAAATTCAACCTTGGGAGGTTGAGAACTTAGTTTATTTGGATATAGAGAATGTGAGACTTCATTATACTTTTCTCTTTGAGTGTGTGAATAATTTTTCTGACCTAGTTTTAAAAGAACTTAGAATGAAAACAAAATAATAATAAAAAGAACTTAGAATGAAGGTGTACTGTGATACAGTGTTTTTCCTGGGGTGTATTTTTTTTATATCACCCATAACTCTGCTGGAAATGAC
The DNA here is from genome assembly GCA_004027165.1 of Ctenomys sociabilis. Classification (NCBI taxonomy): domain Eukaryota; kingdom Metazoa; phylum Chordata; class Mammalia; order Rodentia; family Ctenomyidae; genus Ctenomys; species Ctenomys sociabilis. The sequence continues at coordinate 26,922 of PVKA01002611.1, forward strand.
TGCTTTTCACTTGTGCTGTTTCTTCCAAATGCAAGAAAAGCTCATTTTTCATCTTTGCCATGGAGAGCAGACAAAGCCAGCAGAAACAGGCACAGCCATCCCTGTGTGCCAGACAGTGACTCAGTATGCAAGTCACCATGATAAGGGAAGGTGAACTGTTGCCAGTGGAGGGAAGGGGCCTCCCAGCTTGGGGAAGGAAAGGGCTGAGCTTCCTGCCTAGTGTGCTATGGGATTCAAGCCATGCAAGTTGGTTTTAGACAGGAGTATAAAGAAGAAATGGTGCTAATATCAGAAGCAAACAACTTCAGAAAGACCAAGGGCTGTTTTCAGGGAGATAAAGGACTTACTGGATATCTGCTGTTTATTTCTTCCTCATGATGTCAATGGCATCTTCTTTTTTCACTAAAGGGACTCAAACCAGTGCTCCCCAAACCAAAACAGTGCTACCTACCAGGAGTCATCCTTGGAACTCTATTTGGAAGTGCTTGTTAATAAAATACTACGATGAGGCTGCCTGCTGTACAAAATAGGTCTGAAAGATTTATATACATACACATAGTAGGAGAGTCCCTTTTGCCATGTCCCCTACTAAGACATGCTTTTGGTAGGATATGCCCCAAAACTCTGGTGTGAATTCAGTGTGCCAATAGGCATCCAGAAATCTTGGAATTACTCCCATAACCTTAGCTAAAGGAGAATTCAGTTAAGATTTGTGCACCACTAGCTAGCAGGGTGGAGTGGAAATTACACTCTTCTTGGTGCCTGTAATAACATTACCAACCACACTAACGGCCACCTGGGTCAGTGCTGAGTGCCAGGTACCTGCATGTAGGTGTCTGCTCTTCATCATCTGAGTATTTTAAGACTCAAATTCATAGTGCACAAGGTGCCAGCCATTGTTTAAAAGATTATTTTCTTTTGAGAATTACAAAGACTGGCATGCACGTGAACTTACTGAGTGCAGTGTTCTTTGGAGAGAGCACATGAGCTCTTTCCTATCAGTGGTGAGATTTTGATTTGCCTTGATAAAAATGGTCCAGTCTTGGATTGATGTTGTTTCGATGAGCTTACTCCAATTTAATTCTATAGAACATTTGTAGACCAGCTGAGGTGGACTCATAAGGGAATCTCAGAACCTTGATATATCTCAGGCTAGCTCACATCTCTCTTGGAAGTAAAGATTCCTAAAAAAAAACCTGTGCTTTTCAACCACACAAATTTATAGGCTTAATTCTTTTTTATTAAATTGAGTTTATTGTTATAATTTAGATATGCATAATGATCAGCACGGAGATTTGTGACAGGTCTGATTTTTTCCAATTCTTTATATGTCCTTTGTATGAAGAACAACTGACTTTTTTCCCATTTTCACAGACTTAATTCATACTGACAAATACACTGTGGTTTTTGCTGTCTAGGCATGTCCATAGAACTTTGCAGTTCTGAGTAACAACTCAGTTCAAAATTGAGGCCAGAATTTTTGCTTTACCTCCCTTCATGATTTTATTTTCTGCAACATCAGCACAGCAAAAGGTATCTTTTTGAAAACCCTAATAATGCAATTCAAATTGTTTTTACCTCAGTCTAAGACAACCCAGACTATCATCAGAACTCTATTCATGCTAAAATTCCCATTTACCTTAGTTACTTAGACTAATTCTTGTGCAAGATTTTTCACTTTTGTCTGACACTTAGTTTTTATTGCTGATGACATCTGTTATAAATAACAATTGTAACTATTGGTTGGGCAGTCCAGCGGTTCTGAGTTTGCCTCGCTATTAACCCTCAAAGTGAGCTTGAGTTACCTAGTCTAAATGTCAGTTTCCTGATTTGGAAACTAACGATAATGGTATTTACTTGTAGGTTATGTAAGCTATATTGAGTCTGATATCCAGGAAGCTCTTAGCAGAGCATCTGACCCATAGAATACTCATTGTATCCTTTCAGCATTTTGATTAGCAGATAAAAAACAAAAAGCTAAGCCATCATTACTATGCATTATTCAATGTCACATTCCTCACAATAATTTTATTTAAGGGTGTTATGCTTTAAATCTAAAATGTTCCCCAATGCAAGCTTTCCTGTAAGTGATTGGATTGTATGGATTCTAACTTCATCAATGGATCAATATACTTACGAATTAATAATCTGATGGCACAATTTAGAGGTACCTGAAACATAAGACAGGCCTAGCTGAAGGGAAAGGACCATGGGAACAATGCTGAGGACAATATTTTGGCCTAACCCCCCTCCTCTCTGTTTCTTTAAATTGATTTGTGCCAAATACTTTGTCATAGCAACTGAAAGATGACAAATGCAGAGAATATCTACTGAGTTTCTAAAAAAGTTCATCTTTTGCTTCCTTTGGAGCAGGCAGGAAAAACAGAATGATTAGTAAAATTACACTAATCTAACCCTGAAAAATAATTACATGCATTAAAATAGTAAGTTGAATGCATTTGCCTGTATAATTTGGAGCTCATTGTGTCACATAAGGTCATGATATGAGGCTTGAAGAAACCCAGGGATTCAGATGGCTCTGGGATTCAGCCATAAAATGAACTAAGATCTCAGGCAAGATTGCTGGAAGTCCAGAAGAAGCCACACTGCTTGGGGGAGTAGAACTTCTGTGCAAGGCACTCTGCTCACCCTGTCTTCTTCCCAGGAGAGGACGACCTAGCTAAATACACATTCAAAGATTCTGAAATACAGAGCACTTTCACAATCCACTTATGCTGAATAGGCCTTAAGTGGGTAGGCACAAAATTTCCTGGCAGGTTTTAGACCTGAACAACAAAACACCTATACAACCCTATGAGGGCATACAGATGTGTTGTCAAACTTCTGCAGGAGGAGCTGGTCCCAACTAGTTTTGACGAATTGTGTTGCAGCTATTTCCTGATACATGAAGCTAGTGCTGCTTAAAAGATTTCTCTCTCTAGCATTTCTTGCTGTTATAAAGGGAATATGCATCAGATATAGTTCCAGTACTTTAAGTCCTCAGCCCTTTTATAAAATCTCTTTCCTATTGAATGATCTTACAGGGAAAAATTTTTACTAATCGAGTAGTTCAATGTAAATATGTCCTGCATCAGAAAGCACAAGAATACAAAGAAATCATTTTTTTTTAAATTTATGTATTTGGTATAGAGTCCCACTATGCAGCTCAGACTCATAATGACCCTCCTGTTTTCAGCTTCCCCAGCACCTGAACTACAGGAGTGCACCCTCATGCTCAGTCCTACTGGCTGGCTCAGCATGCCCGGGGGTGGGGCTAGAACTGCATGTGGTACCCAGGATCGAACCCAGGGGTTCCTGTGTTTGCCTAAACAGGTGCTTAGTTCACTGAGCTATCTAGCCATCCCAGAAATCTATTTCTTTCTGGGACTAAGGAGTTGCCTCAAGTTTTTCCCAAACTCACTGTTCAATAAACAATATTCCTAACTGTGAGGTTCAAAATCTTGTTCAGGAGACCTGAATTAAAGAAAAGTGGCAACTTTTGTATTGGAAATATTCTTTAGGTAAGACTCTGATAAGAAGCAATCCGCTCATAGTTCTGCCTGGTGAATGTGCCTCAGCACCTGCAACTGCATGATCTGTGGCCGCGCACAGACACTACCAAGACAAGGAGCTTCCCCTGCAGGTTATCACTCAGTTGCAATTCTTCACTCTTTCTCTCCTTATCTCCCCTTTCTCCTTCTCACTATATACTAATCCCTTTCAAAAATAAAGTTAATTCATGTAACACTCCAGTGAAGAGAAAAGGGTTTTACTTGGCAGATTTTGGTTTACAAGATCGCTGGTGAACAATCAGTCTGTCTGGCAGGAAGGTCCTCCCACAAGTAGTACAGGGAACCAGCTGGCTCTGAGCACGTGTCCAAGCAGCTTCATTTAAGGCCTCAAGATCATAGAATCCTTTGGCTGGAAAGTTAAAGAAAAAGAAAGAAAGAAAAAGATAGAAGAAGAAGGAGAAAAAGAAAACTGTATGAGTTTCTTTTGAAGAACCAAAATTATGAGAAATATTTTCAGGAAATACCTGTTGAGAGACATTTTATATAAATCATATGACTTTCACAAATTGAGTAAATGATTAACTTTTGAGCTGTTACCTCAAGAGTTAAGTTAGCTATGAACCAGAGTCTTTAGTCTTTGGACCTTAAAAAGGGGAGGACATTGTATTATGGCTTGTGATATGCGTTCTTCACTAATTATTAACATCTTTGCTTATATATTATTGTCTTGCAAATAGAACTCTTGGCTTTCTTTCAGTTGACTCTGAATATAAGCTTACATGTATATGTACTTTCCTTTTGTGTAATTCTTCGGTGAAATATTTTCAGAAGGTCAAAATTAATGGCAAAGAGTGGATGCAAGATGAATTATACCCTAAAAGTGTACCATCTCTTCATGACCATAAACTTGGAGATTCTTTAAGTAATAATAGTGAAGATAAAAACAGCATAGTTAATATGATGAAATGTGCCCTTAAGAAAACAAAACAGACAGCTGAGAAATGTGTGATCTTCATTGCCAGTGAGGAAAAAGGTGTATGACTCCATTTTAGAGAAACAATGTAGAATTTAGTTTTAATAAGCCTTATTTAAAGACAATACCTTTAGTCCACTAAATTGACTATGTCTTAGACACCTCCAAAATGTAGCCAGGCATTCAGATTTATCACTGGAACAGCATGTATTACATTTCATTAAAACCTTAAGCAAATGTCATATATTTTCTAATAATGGTTCACAGAATGGTTACAAACCTTAGACTCTTCACATACCTGCTCCTAATTTTTTTTATCCTATGGGAATTTAAACTCCAAATGACTTAATATTTCTCCTTTAAAGTAAATTTCACTTTTTCTTAATTTTTTTTTTAAGAGCAGAATATACTTATTGAGGGAAAGAAGCTTCTGTCCAAGGAAGGGGCAGAAGAGGACCCAAATGGGTTGCTTGAGTGCCTTAAAAACTCTGGTGAGAAAAGAATATCACAGCCTTTCTCATTACTTCTGTGAGTTTTTTTTTTTTTCTTCACGTGAGTTTTAATACAAACTAAAATTCCAGAGCTGTCACTGACTCTCACGAGCTGGCAGTTCATTGCATCTCTAACTTTTTGCACAGGGCTTTAATTTGTGAGGTTTTTTTTCATGTATTTTAGTACAGGGTCTCACTACGTAGATTGAACTTGTAGTGATTCTCCTGTTTTCAGCTCTCCCAAGCGCTGGGATTACAGGTGTGGACCACCATGCCCAGTCTCAATGGCTGTCGCAGCACCCTGGGGCAGGGCTGGCACGGCAAGCCAGGAATCTAACCCCAGCCTAAACAGGTGTTTTAATCCACTGACTGGCCCTGATTTTGATCTGAACAACATTTTGTGAACACTGGGACTCAGATCCACAGAAGTGGAATGGTAATATAAGTACTATTGACCAATAGACAAAGGCGCCTGCCAGGATAAAAAACAGCGTGGAACCCAGAGGAAATTTCCTAGCAGTTATAGATCTCCTTTTCCTATCTATAGTTACTAATGGGATAGTGAAAGCACCTTGCCTTTCCAATCAGTCAGTTTGAGCAAGTAAAAGAACATGTCATGTTATCTTGTGATAAAAGTGGCTATAGCAGAAACCATGGTAATAAGTGAAATAGAAAGAACCGTTATTGACAAGAGGAAATTGCTATCAGGAAAATTTCAAGGAATTAAAAAATCTGTGGGCAAATACTCAAATTTCAAATGAATTTTTTTTTTCATCTTAAATTCTTTTCCCACTTGTATGCAAGGCCTGAGAATAGTTGGGTTGTAAAGGAACACAGAGCTTAACAGACAAATTACCTCTGGTTGGTTGTTATAAATGCGCCTTGGCTCACATCTTTAACAAGACTGTGTTGGACTAATTGATACTATAGAAATGTGACAGATGAATCTGAGCTTGTCTGGAAAAAATATTCTGTTTGGGCACTCTAAGTGACCATAAGGCTCTGTGACAAAGTCTCTATGACAGTGACAGTTTTACCCACACAGTGCTTTACAAATGTTTAATTGTAAACATTTCTTTAAATCTCTGGGCTGGGGATGTGGCTCAGAGGTAGAGCACACCCCCAAAACATGTGTGCCTTTGGGTTCAATCCATAGCATTATCAAACAGAAAAAAAAAATAAATTCAGGCATTTCAAATAGAAGTGTAGATTTTCAATTTATTATGTATTATTGTAAGACATGGCCACTCTAGGGCAGGGTTCTAGTCATAACATCAGCCGAAGCTTGACATCTGCTGTTTCCTTAGAGGTGATCCTCTCCAGCTCACCTTGCTCTCCAGCTTCTTTTTTTCCACATATTGACTAATTTATTTGATTTTACAACACAGCTAATGGACTAGTAAGCATTTGAGTTTGGTTCCCTACTCTGTGAATATCAAGATATGTTATTCCTTGAAAACAAGACTCTGGATGTTCTTAAAGCCTTTTTAAGCTTTTTTTTTTTTAATTATGCCTGGTAATGCTTAAAAATATGTTGGGAGAAATACAGTAAGCTCCAGCGGTCCTGGCCATGCGCAATGCTGCCACTTCATGCCTCAGTATGTGAAAACTCCATTTTGGACAGGCATTTCAGAGCTTTTGACTATAGCCAATTCAGTGAATGCTGATGATTTCAGTTGTTTGAACAAATAAAAGAACAGGTCTATCAAAGTTTATGCCACAATCTAGAAAGAAAAGTTTCTGCTCATGTAGTCAAACCTTTTCTTTAGGAACTTACCAGTAATGGTCCTGAGTTCTGGTTTTTTAGGTTCTGGTCTCCTTAGTTCTTTAGGCAACAAGTTGTTTTCATTATGCCACTTTTTTAGGCATTGTGGCTCATGGATGCTAATGGACTTTGTTCCATATTCACGACCACAGATGTAACAAACAACTGTTGGTGGACGCCTTATCATTGTTGACTGCCAATAACATAAAATATCCATTAACTAAAGCTCTGATTTTTAAAGTATGTTCTTAAATCATACGACATTCAAACTTTCTAGAAATCAATATGATTCTAATAGACTACAACCCTTTTGGTGAATTTATCTTTTTCTGCAATTAAGAGAATTAACTATTTTATTTGAGTAGGTAGGGACTTAGAAAGAAATGAAGAAGCAGCCAGAATTCTTCATATTTTTTTTAGAATTGTTCATATTGATCCTGTATAAAATGTATTTTTTTTGCCTGTAATCCCAGCACTTGGGAGACTATAAACAGGAGAATCACTATGAGTCCGATCTACATAGTGAGAACCTGAACTCCCTGTAGACCCTGGCTAGCCTAAATACAGAAAATATGAAAAACAAAAAAACATATATATGTTCTTACTTAATAAATATTTTTCTCTATTTTGTATCTAAGTTATAATACTTGGATAATACAAAGGTAAAACACATAGAAATTCTCAATATAGGGGATCTAGATGATAATATGTCTGAAAAATAAAGTTGCTATTGGAGAGTTCAAAATGGATTTTAGGCCTGCCCATATCCTCTCATGTCAAACAATTGTGTTTCTCTGCCCTTTTGATGTGGAGTAGGCCCCGCCATGAGAGAACTAATAATCCATCATAGCTAAGGATAAGCTGGTGAATAAATAAATGTTCAGTGTCTTCCCCAAGGCTGACTCCGTGACAGAAACCCCCGTGAGTGGTGCTGCAGTTGCTGACCATATTATTTTGACTTCCTTTCTTTCCATGTCTCCCTCTTATTCTTTTACTGGGCCTTCCTGGATCATTTCCCAAATAAACTAACTGAATAGAAATCCTTTACCTAGTTTTCCTGCTTTTAAGGAAGCCTAATCTATGGGAAAATTAAGGATAAAAAGCTATGAAGAATTTCTTCTTTCTGTATTGGTGATATAAAGATACAGGATTATTACAAAACCTTCATTTTAAAGTCCATTGGAGACTCAAAGTTGTATAATAAACTAGAGAACTAAAAGATTCAACTTAAATTTGAGGATGGATCTGCAGAGCCAAAAAAAAAAAAACACCTCTCCAAACAATGAACTTTATATGAGCATCAGATAGTGGCTATGTGCCAGAGAGAAAAGATAAGGAAAGCTGAGTACCAACCCTTCACAAGATCAGGAGTGGCTGTGTGAGTTCTTCCACCCTCCTTTCTGTCTAGTAAAAGAAGCAACAAATATAATACTGGGATAGGCAGAGGAGTTGAGAGAAATCTCCACCATTTAAAGAACACAAGCCTATCTAAAGTTGAGAGTAGAGCTGTAGAATTAGGCCTTGTGCTGAGTACCACACAAGAGCAGAAATGATATATACAAGTGAACAATAAAATATATGCATGCATTAAGCATCCTCCAAGGAAGGGCAGGAAAAGAGAAACAAAGCATCAAAAAGGGAAAGGGGGTGGTAATGGAGAATAGCACTAAACACCAAGGTGATAGACTTAAGTTCAAACGCATTAATAATTGGAGTAAATATGAATGGACTAATGAATACAATTAAAATACAGAGATTCCCAGACTAGATTAAAAAAAAAAAAAAGCAAGCCCCACTAATGACATTGATGAGTGGTTTACAAGAAATACTTTTTTATGAGGCCAGCAAGATAGTTTGGCAGATTAAGATGCCTGCTTAGGCAAGCTTAGGCAAGCATAAGGACCATGATTCAATCCCCAGCACCGCATATTATACCAGCCCTGCCCTCAGGGTGTGCTGAGCAGGCCAGAGTCTGGGCACAGTGGTGCATGCCTGTAATCCCAGCACTGGGGAGGCTGAAAGCAGGAGGACCACCACGAGTGTGAGCATGTAGTGAGACCTTGCAACAACCAAATACATAAAAAGAAATGCTTTTGTAAACAAGTAAAAGAATGGTAAAATAACCCAAGTAAATACTATGCAAAAGAAAGTGGGTGTGGATTTTAATAAAATGCAATTGAAATTTAGTAGTTTGAAAGGTGTCCCCCAGTTGTGAAGATCAGAGAACGCTCTAAAAATACAGCATTTGAAGAATGGGTAGAATTTGGGCCAAAAACAGTGAAAGAAATAAAGAAATATATTACAGGCTAATGAAACAAAATGAATATAACCCCAGGACCAAGACTCATATAGTGAGTACAGAAAACAGGAAATAATTATGCTCCCCTGGTGTTCAGTGTAGCATCAGGAATGAGCATCAGATAAGCTGAAATTATGTTGCAAATAATCATAAATGCCATGGTACATAGGTTCTATTTTGTTAATGACAGGTACTATTAAGAGTACTAAACTATACTTGTGCTTTAAGAAGGTTAATCTGATGGAATAAGGTTAACAGGCTAAGCATATACATAAGAGTACAAACATTCCTGGCTATGGGACTAAGGAAATCACAGGTCTGCGAAACTGCAAATATTTCATTCTGGTGACAGGGAAGCTTGTGATGTCATTTACAGAAAGGGAAACCAGGAAAGGCGAGTTTGGAGAGAGAAAAATAGATTCTGTTCTGAATCTGCAGAATTTGACATACTAGTAGAATTTAATGTGGATACATCCAGCCGAAACAGGAAATATAAGCCTATGGTTTAGGATTAATAGACCTTAGAATGATACGCACAGAAAAGGATCTATAAAATATGAAAATTCCAGAGGAAGAGAGTATATAGAAAACATATGAAAAAATTCCTTGTAGAATATCTATAATAAGGATATTGGACAAGAAACATTGCAGCAGAAAACACAGAGAATAGTTTAAATTTGCAGTTTAAAAAAACAGCATAGGGAGAAAAGATTCCATTCAGAATTCTGGAAACAATTCTTCCTGGTTTTCTGAAAGATGTTTTCAACCACTCTGTCTAATGCTACAGAAATAATAATTGATTTTAAAAAGATAACATTAGATTTAATTATGAGTAGATTATGCATCAGTAACTTTTGAGAGTTGAGCTACAAAAGAGTGGTGACAATGGTAAAAGCTAAATGGTTAGGAATCAAAAATCAGATCAAAGTAAAAGGAATGCTTTCACAACTGGAACTTGAGACACAAGAGTTGAACAAAGATTTATTGTAGTTTTCCATCTTGTCACAGTGACATATGTGCACCCATGTTTATAGCAGCTCAATTGGTCATAGCTAAATCCTGGAAACAACCCAAGTGCCCATCAGCTGAGGAATGGATAAAGAAGATGTGGTATTTTTATACAATAGAGTATTACTCAGCTATAAAAAGATCAACTTGAGGCTTTCATAGGCAAATGGATGCAGCTAAAGACCATACTCATAAGTGAAATCAGACCCACATGAGTAAATATCGTTTGTCTCCCTAGAGTAAGAACTTGAAAGAGTAAAACTGGAAAACTACAATAGATACTGTGAAAGGGAAAGCTGTTCAAAGGGAAGGAACAACTGAGATGAGCTAAAGGAGAAAAGAAGGAAGGAAGGAAAGGAAAAAAGATGTATATACATAGGATAGCTGGGATCATTATTTTAAATGATTAAATTCTTTTTCTTTTTAATTTTTAATTTACTGTTATTGTTTTTTAAATCAATTTTACATGCTTATATCTAGGAGAGGTTTATTTTTTTGTTTGTGGTACCAAGGACAGAACCCAGGGCTTTCAGCTTGCTGGACAGGTGTTCTACTGCTGAGCCAAATCCTCAGCCCTGTATGCTTATATCTGGTAATCTGAACAATAATAGGCAATATAGCAACCACTGTTGCATGCCTAAAAGAAAAAAAAAAAGATTTGTTATTTGTTATAGTTTTCATAGGATAGAATATTTTATGCAAAGGGTGAGAGAATATAGGCCCAAGGTCAACCCAGATAGTCTGCAGTGAAAGTCTCAGAGGAGGTGGCAAGAGGCTATCAAAAGGGAAACTGGAGAAGGAACCCTCGCGGAAAGGGAAGACTTTCAGATACCCTACTTGACCTTTCACTAACTGTCAGTTGTTAGTCTGAAACTGCCTGGGAATGCTGAGCCCTCTCCAGCCATGCTCACTGCCACTATAGGAGCTACCAAGGTTTTGCTGTGTAGGTTCTCTTTTCAGGAAAAAGAAGGGGTTAGAAAAAGACAATTGTGGAAAAGGAAGGCATTGATAGAGTTCACATAGATGAACTCAGTTTTCTAAGTATGAGATAAAATCATCTTCAGAGAATAAAAGATTTAGATTCTGGGAAACTAGTGAAAAATGATATTAGGCATTGCGGGATTTTAACATTGACTCAATTAAGGAAAAATACTCACCAATTAATGGCAAAGATCTATTCAAGTACCACTGCAAGATATTTTAATGGAATTAAATAATTTTTTCCCCAATATGTTCTTTAACAGCCCCAGGAGGCATGAAAACAAACAAATGAAGTTGATGGTATGGTCTCCTTGGGGAGAATTAAGTATGGTAAAATTTGTGTGTTTTAGAATTGGACTGCTCTTAACTATGACTGTTGGGAATTACTTCTAAAATAGGAAAAGCACAGAACAAGATCAAAATCAGAAGGAAACGCATTTATTATTTCTGCCTTCCAGAAAAAAAAAAGTGTATAAGGTCACAATTATTACAGAGAGAGCAACTAAAAATGGAAACTAGTTACTCTTTGAATGATCCAAAATTTTTAGAGCATATTATTTGAGATAGACTATTTTATTCTGAACTATACCAATAGAATGCAGATTTATTAAAATAACTAAGTAGTTGTTTATACTTTTTAAAAAATTCATGTAATAGGTTATAATACCCCAGAAGTGACTTTAAAAATATTTGGCAAATTTAAGACCTAAGAAAATATAAAGCACAAACAATACTTTCTGAGTTATCCAAAAATTCCCTGCTATTTTCTAACATGTTTATTTACCTGAAAGGTTAATTAAATGCAGGTTTTTCAGTTGAAGAATGCAAAATTATTCTTTTTTTACTTTGAGAATAGTGAATTTATTAAAATTCCATATGGAAAGTATGAGCCAAATCCAGCATTTAACCAAGCATATAAGTAAAATAAATGACATGGGTCATAAATGAAGATATTCATGTCAAATTGTCAGGAGGTTTCCTTTGGAAGGGAAAGTTACAAGGAAATAGGCAGATATGAAGACCAAGAGATGCACGTAGAACAACTAAAAAGGATGTGGGGAAAAATAATAACATTAAAAGCCTAATGTTCTGCATTACATTTTCCAAAGCTCCCCTATCCTCTGTATTTGTGGCTGAACTTCAGCTGAACCTGCAACATAGTTTCTATTCTAAATTTTTGAAATTTGACTTCTAAGCTATGCTCCAGGGAAGAGTAAGCAATGAAGCCCAGAAAATCATAAAAGTGTATCTCCCAGGCCTGGAGAGAAATCAGATAACCTACCTGACTTTTCACAAATTGTCAGTTGTCCAGTTGTGCTCACTGCCACTATTTGAACTACCATGGTTTTACCCTTTAGGTTCTCTTTTCAATGTCTCCACAGAAGTGGATGTGGAGAGATGGAGAGATGCTACCTAAGAAGGGTGGAGCCTATCCTGGAGAGCCCACAGGAGTGCCCTCTAGGCTAACATGAAAACAGGGAGCTCTTAACCACGGTGTGTCACAGGCTAGGTTGCAGAAAGCTACCCTCTTCAATTATGTGAGGACAGGGATGCATCCACGTCCACATGGAGCTTAATCAGCCAACTCCAGAAAGAGGAACTGAAGGAAGGTGGAGCTGAAGTCCACAAGTCTCAGGTTTCTGCAGCCCACAGAATTAGGGTTGCAGTTTTCCTTGCGCCTCTGCAGACAGTATTGTGGCACTAGTTTTTATTATCAGAGTAAAAGATTTTTTAAGAAGGTAATTACTAAAAATTTACATGAATGTTTCAAGTATGAGCAGTTTTATGGGAAGAGTAGAAGGAAATTTCTGTGTATATGCAAGTCTGGCTTCATGCCAAGTTTGCCTTTGCTCTTTCAGTTCTAGAAAATACATTTAGGCTGGAGAATGACAGGGGTATTTGAACACTTTAGGAAAGCTTTCAGAAGTGTGTAGTTGATTTAAATTGAATCTAATAACTTTCATGTTTTTATAATGTTTCTGGCCACTATTGGAATGAATAGTATTTTCCTCACAGAATCTTTTAATTTTTGTTAATATCTTTTGCTTGTTGGGAACATCTCACACTTTGTGTTTTAGTCTGAGGCCGTATAGTATACAGCGTACCATGCATCTGACACCTTTTCTCCTAATCAGTGTAGGTGACCTGCTATCCACCCGTTCTTTTTTTTTCTTATTTAGTACAGAGTCTACAGGGTCTCACTACATAGATTGGACTCATACTGATCTTCCTATTTTCAGCCTCTCAAGTGCTGGGATTGCAAGCCCCCACCACACCCAGTCTCAGTCACTGGCTCAGTGGGCTCATGTGGCAGGACCAGCCAAGCAAGCCAAGAGTTGAACGCTGGTCCTGCATCCTGTTCATTGTTACAATTTAAAGTAAATAGCTGAAGCATCGCCATGAAAACAAGGAAAGAATAATAACAAAAAGAAATTAAAAAAGAAAGAAAAAATCCAAAAGAATTTTGCAGAAAACTTTAACAAACATATTCTTTGAAAGGAACAGATGTTTCAGGAAACCTAGACAAAGATACCTATTTCAAACAGCTTCCAACATGTCATAATGACACCTTAATAATAGCCTAAAAGGAGATCATGGTAAAAAGCACAGCTTAACAGCTAAGAAAGCTTTAAAAAAGTAAAACTGACCAATTGACCAGAAGGGAAAGCTGTGTTTTTTGTTTTGTTTTGTTTTGTCTTGTGGATGGCTCAGTCTGCCCTGGGATGCAGGGACTGAACCATGGTCTCTGCACTTGCCTAAGCAGGCACTTCAATCCACTGAGCTATCTGGTCAGCCCCTAGAAGGGAAAGCTGCAGCTAATCCCATTGACTAACACTAAGGTTATTTTAGGAATCTTAATGAAAGAGATACTCAAAAGTAACATGGAAGTCACTGATCAGTGGTCTTACAAAAGATGAGAAAGACTTCACATTGGTTAATATCTTATGTTAATACTGTAGTAAACACTAAGTGAACTTATGTAGTTGTGACAATATTATTTCCAGAGGATTTAAGAAGCCATGGCCCAACTATATAGCACTTTATAAGTTTTATGAGTAAGTAATGTTTATGGAGTCATAGGTCCTTTTGAAAATCTAGAATAATGGTCATTTCCCCAGAAAAACAACCATACATGTTGTGGATGTGCTTTGCACTGATTGGTGGGCTCCCTAAATCTTATTAGCTCCAGAAAGTGAGCCTCTTGCCTGAGCAAATTTACTTTTCCAAACAGATGACTCTGAGCTTAAGGACCACTGAGCACTACTGCAGTACTTCTGACTCCAGAAGTTGACACACATAAGGACTTAGGAAATATACCCCTGCTTTTGGGTGACCCTTGGTCATGATTTGCCTTGGATGTATATGTTGTCTTATCTAAGTAGTAATAACTCCGTGTTACACTTTCTGAAGTGTCTGTTTATTCAGTAAATATATAGTCATCTTATCTTTGTCGGCTTCATAAAAGCATCAATAAAAGCTCAAAATAATAGAGGATGTGGCCAAATAACCAAAAATTCATTTAAATATACAAGGCAACATGATCATAGAAATCGAAGTTAGAAAAGAAATATAGAAAGTATGTACCTTGACAGGCTGGTCTGATGGCTCAGCAGATTAAAACCCTTGCTTAGGCCTAAAGCAGCAGGGTTGGGGATGGAGTTGGTTGATTGGCTTGTGTGCCTGCCCTGTGGGCACACTGAGATGGGGATTGAAACTGGGTGTGCTGGTGCCACTATGAGCCTGATCTACATAATGAGACCCTATAGACCATGTAGACCCTGTGTTAAACACAGAAGAAAAAGAAAAACATATACTTTGACAGAAATAATTATCAAAATGGGTAGAGGAAGAAGAGGGAAAATTTGGGGTTAGGGAAATAGCTCAGTGGTATAATAACCTGCCTGGTAAGTGCAAGGTCTGGAGTTTGATCACTGTTACTGAAAGAAAAAAAAAAAAGAGGAGCAACTAAGTTAATGCTGAATTCCTCACCTTTTTAATCAGTCAAGGCAGTGTAAAATTGAATGATGAGGTTTTCAATTATTATTTTGTTCTTGTGTCATTTTTATAAAGATGATGAAGTGATCAAGATTTTAAACTACAGAGAAAATGAAGTAGAAACTAGGAAATTGAAATCAGTTCTGAAGATAAGCTTAAATTGCTTTCTGAGAATTTAAGTAACTAATAAGAGATAATTGAAAGCTATATGGCAACACAGTTAAATGTTATAATGAATTTGTAATTAATGTTAATATTAGGTCAGATGTCCTTGGTGATTTCTTTCTCTTTTTTGGTACTGGGGATTGAACTCAGGACAATTAATATTAGGAATAAATGTAGCTTTGTATAGACAGATATAAAAGTATAATGGTGGGATATAAGTACATGTTTAGTTTCTGTCCTCAATTTCTGATAGCTCCTCCATAGAAGTACTAGATTTTTGTTTGTTTTTTTTCCACTTCTTTTTGGTCTTAGTGCTGTGGTCCTCACCTAAGACCTTGTAAGACTCTTGAATTCTCCTGGAGAGGTGGTCTTTTGTATGCTAGTGTGGTCACTGATGGCTGGAGTCCTTAGACAAGGTCCAGATGTTAGCTTGGTATAAAACAGAGTAAGATATGGGGCTCTTGCTCTCTGCCTTGTGCCACTCTGCCTTGGAGCCAGCTGAGTATGGACAGAAACCTCCAGTAACTGTGAACTAAATAAACCTTTCCTTCCTTCATTTTGGGTGTCAGGTATTTGTCCCAGCAATGAGAGAAGAGTAACTAAGACAGAATTTGGTACCGCAGGAGTGGGGTTCATTGCTATGACTAAACCTGACCATGTGGATTACAAGCTTTTGGGAATGGCTTATGGGAATGGATAGGAAAGGTTCAGAGCTGTTGCCTATAAGCGAAGTGCTGGAACAGCTTCAGCTGCTCTGTTTGGGAGATTCTGGTCAGAGCTCAGAAGACCAGAATGCTGATAGAAAGCCGGCCTATAAAGACCAGGCTGGAGAGGTTTCTGCTAGGAAGAAGAACTGCATTGGTTGTTGGACTCTGGATCATTTGTGTTTTGACTTGGCAGAGAAGTTGTCTGCATTTTGTTCCTGTCCAGAGATCTTGCCTGAGAATGAGTTTAAGCATGGTGGACTGATTAATCTGGCAAAAGATATTTCAAAGCAGCCAAATATTGAGGCAGTGGCATGGCTGTTACTCGGGGCTTTTAGCCAGATTTATGTTGAGAAAGAAGAGCAAGAAGCCCAGCAGGATGGGCCAAAATGTTGTGAGTTTGGCCAGAAAGGAAGCTCCAATAAAGCTAAGAGGATCTCCACTGCAGGAAGGAGCCTGAGAATGGAAAGGATGGCCTGAGGGCATCACAGGAGGTAGCCGGTCTCCACCCTTTGCAGCCTTATAACTGCAAAGGTCAGGGAACTTTGCCTTGCGGTGAAAGCTGCAAAGCCCCATGCTCCAGAATGGCAGCAGCGGCCACACCAGGTTCCAGAATGGCTCTAGCATGGAGAATTCATTTCTCAGAATCAGGGTCAGAGTGCTTAGTGATCCAGGCACTTGACTCCTGCAGCCAAGAGAGAAGAAAGCCTGGCTACGGCTCCGGCTGGCAGCAGAGCTTGGCATCATCCATGTGGTGATGGTTTTAAGTGCATTCAGAATGCAGGATGTCTGAGGTTAAGAAGGCTTCCACCTCGATTTCAGAAGAAGGCCTGGGAGGCCAGGCAGTGCGCCCCTGCGATGGCAGTGTGTGAAGCTGTGAGTGAGAAGCCTATTCAGTGGAAACCCCAGAATTTTGGAAAAGCCAGGAACATGGATCATATAAGGAAAACTGCAAGGGCGGAGCAAAGCCAGCCTAAGAGAGAGGCCATGGGAGCTACCATGAGTGTTGCGGGGATGGAGCCACGTAAGGCCTTTGGAGCTCAACTCAGCACAATTGCTTCAGATGTCCCACATGGAACTGCAGGACTTAATGTTTGCCCTGCTGTATTTTGGAGTTATGTTGGCCCCAGTGCTTGGTATCCTGCTGTGTGTACCTTTTGGAATGGCAATGTTTATCTTGTGCCTTTGAATGTTGCAAGTGTTTAAGTTTTCACTTGTACAGGGGCTCACAGTTGAGGGTTTGCTTTGGATCTTGGAGGAGACTTGGGACTTGGACTTTTAAGCAATGCTGAAACTGTTGGGACTTTGGCAATTGTGAGAGATGGACTAGAACGGCTTCAGCACAAAGGGATGAGCCTGACTCTTTGGAGTGGAATGTTGTGGTTTGCGAATAGCTGTCCCCCTCAAAGCCTCATGCAGTCTTTGGGGTGGCTTCTGGAGTTTTGTGATTGATTACTGTGGGTACGGATGTGGCACCTTCCCTGGGGCTGTAATTTGCATTACAATGTAAGGTAGGAGAGAAGTTAGCTGCTTGGGCTGCTGCTATCTCTCCCTGTGCTCTTGCTCTTTGCCTCCACCAAGAAAAGTTGCTTTTTGGTATGTGCTGCTCTGCCTTGGACCCAGCTGAATATGGACTGAAACCTCCAGTAACTATGAGCTAAATAAACCTTTCTTTCCTTCAAAAAAAAAAAAAAAAAGAAAGAAAGAAAGAAGGAAGGAAAGAAAGAAGATATGATCAGAGAGTTTTAAGCTTTTAGACCATCCCCTAAACTGAGGAAGAGGAGAGGGGTTAGGGTTTAGGTTAATCATTGACTGCTGGTGATGAAGGTTTCCATGAAACCTTAAATGTTTTTCACATTTTGATTACATTGAGGTGCTGAGAGTGTGGTGTACTCAAAAAAAGACGTGGAAGCCCCATGCTACCATATATAACTTTCCTTATGTCTTTCTTCATCTGACTGTCCAACTGTACCTTGGCCACCCATTCATCAATAATTGAGTAGATGTATGACAGATGAAATGAGAAGGATAAGCTTTATATTCCGAGGGAGTTGCATTGGTGGGAGTAAGACATGGTTTTGTTATGAGGGGTACAGAGAAAGCCATGAGAGGACATGATGAAATGTGTTTGGGAATTGGGTTAAGACCCAAATATAAGAATGTGCACTTTGATGCAGAATTAAAGAATGAGCTTGTTAGGAAAATTCTTAATTTTTATATGTCAGAACTCCCTTGTCAATCATACTGGTATAAATGTAAATGATCGGGCTTACATTAAAATTTGTACCAGCCTCAAGTTAACATAAAAATGCTAACATGACTGGAAACATCTGTGAATGGATCAATAAAGTGTCATAGACTCATTCAACATAGAATTACTCAACAACCAAAATTATTGCTAGTTGTACTAACATAGGTGAAACTCAGAATCAACATGCTAAAAAGAGCCAAATACAAAACTGTCATCGGATTCTATTTATATAAAAATAATCTGTTCTAGTCAAGGTCAAATCAGTTTTCTGGAAGCTGTAGTTGAAAGGTAGGACAAGATACTATAGACTGTTTTGGAGGATGATGGAAGTATACGCTGTATCTTGATTATGGGAATGACATCACAGATGTATCAAAACTCAGTGACTCTGAATGTGGTTTCTTGTTGTAAATTGATGCAGATGGAGTTTAGTGGAATATTTTTGTATTGCTGTGCTCATGCAAAGCATTCAGTTGAAAGACAGAATTACACTATCAAGACAAATTCCAAAACTAATGTGTTTTGGAGGTACTTTTGCTAGGAATTAGGAATATTTTAAATGTAATGGATTCTAAACTTGGTAATTTGTCTCCCAAGAAGTTCTTTAGTTCAACAAAATAATTATCTCTCTCCTCTCTGTCTCTCTCTTCTCTCTCATTCTCTCTCTCACTCTCATTCTCTCTCTCAAAAAATCTAGAGGGGCCAGGGAGGTGGCTCAGTGGAATAAGTGCTTCCCTGGTAAGCACAAGGGCCTGAGTTCAATTCCTGGTCCACCAAAAAATGAATCTAGAGAAAAATTAGAAAAAGTTTTATTGATTTTGTTCAGCACATTGTTTTTTGTAAGAGAAAGAGCTCAACTTTCATTCAGATAAGCTTTTGGTAAGAGAAGTCCAATTCTGAGTGTCAAGACCTCAGCCCTGTAGGTAGATATGAGTAACATAAAAATAGGAGTCTTCCTATGTTCATACATTTCATATTCTCTGTTGGAAACTAACTAATTTTTTTTTGTATTTCTCAGTATAAGGAACTTCAAGGTGTGTGTGTGTGTGTATGTGTGTCTGTGTAAAAATACCTAAAATCAGTCACTATCAGTTAATTTTAGAGATACTAGAAGACTCCCCTCTTTCCTTAAAGTGTTCATTCTTTAACATTTTTCTTGATTTTGCTTTGTCCTTATTGTATTCTACAGTTATCTTTAGGGTCAGTCAGCTCATGAGGTTGAGGGTGACAGAGGAGGTGGGTGTTAGGGGTAAGGAGAGAGTGAGTGAGCTAAGACCTTCCTCTTTAGCAAGCCACAGAACTACTACCAGAGGTAAAGGAAACCCTTCACACAATCGACAGAAATACTATAGTCTGCTGCCATGGAATCCACTGACCTGTTCTTTTTGGTGAGACCGTTTTTGACAGATCTGTGCCAAAGCAACCATATAAAACTTAATAGATATTCTTTTTATCCCTGAACATGCATATAAAGGAAATGCCATCCTCCACATATAATTGTAATCATTAGTCTGGAATGACACAAGTCACAACTTGTATAATTAAGAAAAAAAAAAAATCAGGTGACCATGATAGAGATAGAAATGGAAATCTTGGCCAGGTGTACTGGCACATCTGTAAGCCCAGAACTCAGGAGGATCAGTGCAAGTTCAAGGCCAGCCTGAACTTCATAGCAACACCCTGTCTCAAAAAGACAAAAGGGAAAGAAAAGAAAATCTTATCCCATTTTACTATTGGTGCTAAAACTGGCCATATAAGTTAAAGTAGAATTTATCTCTAAAAAGGAGGAGGACTAGGTTATCAACATAGTCTACAAATTTCTGTGTTTAATTAGGATTTGTTAAATTTCAAAAAATCCAAAAACAATGAATTTCTAAATGTTAACAGTGCAGGTGCACTGTAAGGAGAAATAAGGCAGAGGGGTCTGCTGCAAACACAGCTGACCCTGACCCAGCTGAGAAGCACACCTGATGGATATGCATCTGCGACGCCCCCTCTCAGCAGGTGATCCAGTCACAGCCCAGGTGCTGCTGCCCAGGAATATGTTGTTATCATGGGCTATGTGCCCAACCCTTTGCTAAGTACTGAGCCCTGAACTAACTCTAAATGTGGAAAGTACTCTATTCAGCTCATCACTTGCTTTTGTGAAATAGTTCTTACATTTTGTCTCTGGAGAAATATCAAGTTGACAGATCCCTGTTTGGAATACAGAGAGACAATTCCCATGAAATAAGTCCAAAAGTGGGGAAAGGGGAAGGGGAGTGTGCGAAGGTGAATGGAGAAAGGACTCTGCTGCCTCCTCTGGACACTGGCATGCTTGAGCTCAGATGGAGCAGTCTGAGAACTGTTTTCCAGGAGAGGAAGATTTCCAGGATGCTGAATGTTTGGTGGATATTTAATGTTTTTAGAAGACTTGGTTCCCAGGTGCCTGACCCCAAGGAATGGCCTCATGTTCTGGAGACTTCTATGCATGATCCACGTAGTGCTGGATAGCAGAGAGTGACCCACACTCAGCGTGAAGCATGTGTGACCTCAGCCCTACCACCTCTATGACACAACTATGATCCCTTTGGTACCCTTTCAGAACCCAAGCTAGCCTCCCCAGCATTTCACCCTTGTTCCTCTGAAGTGGTATTTCTCCTTGGCTCCATAAGGTAGAACTCAGAGTGTGAACCTTGATGAACAGATAGCTATGTTAGCTAAAAGGCTTGTTTTATTCGGCCAACCCAATCATTTTAAGTGACAAAATACCTCAGGCTCTGCCTCATGCTCTCTTTGCAACATGCTCTGCCTCTGAAGGTTTTTGTAAATAAAGCAACCTATTTCCCAAGCCCTCAGTCTCCTCATAAAATATACTAATCTTATATCTCATTTCTAAGAAATAGGTTTTTGTTTCAATGGGTCAGTGTCTTAAACTGGTTTATTATTGTTTACCTGTGGTCTCCTGGGATCAGTGTGTTAATTCAAAGGACTGAATCTCTAACAGTGAAATTTTCAAAGCAGAACTACCCAGGTAGGGAGGTATTATAGAGCAGAAATATCACAGTGATGACTGCCTGCACTAGTTGAGTTTAAGCATGACTGTCTTTACAATAGAAACTTGACAAGGAGCTTGAAACATATCTTAGGGAATAAAAGCTCCTACACTGAGGGATAAGATTGATTTCCAAAACCGCATGACACAACAACACTGGGTAAGCCTCAAATCATTCACTTTGTGGGTGGATTTTTGATTTCTTACTCTCAGCTGTATCCCAGGGGGTCTTGCTACAGTTTGAGGAAATTATGTGATTTTATAACTGTTTAAAGCAGGGTTTCTGGGGCTAAGATGGCTCAATGGAATAAGCACTTCCGTGGCAAGCGTAAGGGCCTGAGTTCAATCCCTGGTTCTGAAAAAAAAAAAAAAATTCAGGGTTTCTTTTCTTTTTCAGCATGACACAAACTTAAAGAATTTGGACTTTAGCTTTCTAGACTTTCCAAACTCCTTGGGCCAAATAATTAAGATGTCTGTGCTAAGTAAATAGAGCCTATCACATAATACAGAAAGAATGGGAGAAATGAGGAATGGAAAATAGTAAAATGTCTTTTGTAAATATATATCTATATATACTGCAATAGTGAAAATGATCAAGTTGGATTAAAGTCACTAACAGCTGCCTAGAATTTACGACTACTAAGTAGTAGGCCATGTACTATACACTTTACAAGTCTTATACCATTTATTTTTCCTGTAAGAGATAGTTTTTAACAAATCTGAGTTCATCAGATTTTTTTCAAGCCCTTGTAACATTACCAAAAGCTGGAGGGAGCGGAGAGTGCTAAAAGGAAGTAGAATGTAGGACTCATTTCCCAAGTTGTAATTTTTCCTGCATCCATTTAAAATCACTGACTGTGTACAATGAAGTTTTCATTCTCTTAAGCATGTTCTACAGACAACATGCAAACAGTATTTTAATATATAGGAATAACTCCATGTAATTCAATCACAACCTTCAACAATTGTAGAATTTGATGGTCTAGAAACCACTGGTATTTCACATTTACTTCTGGTGTTTTCAAACAATTCTACTAAATGTCACATCTGGAAGGATCGTTGTTTGAAATTAAATTGTTTTTGGAAATCACTGGATACCACATAAAGGAATTTTCCAATCGAGTCTATCTATTGGCCAACTGTAAGAGACTCTGCTACTTATGATTTAGTGCTTTGTTTTGCTCCTTTGAACAATAAGACTTGTCTATTCATTTGAAAAAAAACCCTGAAAATATTTGAATGTATTAATATACCTGATTTTACAAAGCTCTTGGTATTTTGAATATATGTTTGACATTTTGTTCATCCTGAGAAATAGGGTGGGAAATATAGGTCAAAGGACTAGTTCTCAATTGGAGTCTATGCTATTGAGAGGAATACAGTTTCTTAGCTGGAATTTGCTTCTTTTTTTTCCCCTTTCTTTTTCTTTCCACACTTGAAATAAAACTTTTTTATTTTCCTTATACCTTAGAGGACATCAGTTGATTAAATTTCATGCCAAATTCTTGTCAGCTAGATTACTTTGATGAAAGTGGATGGAGGCTTCCCTGAAGTTTGGTCTCTGCACTCGTCAGTGGGGCAACAGGCCTGACTCACGGTCAGGCGGCTCCTAGGTCACAGGGTGAAATGCAGCGACAAAGGGCAGTGGAGAAAGACAGGAAAATGCAGCAGCCACTCAGTTTGTCCAGCACTCATGGACAGAGCAGAGTAAGCATAGGCTGTGTCTGACCTGAATTTATATTTTCTTTGTGTGACAAGGCCATGCTAGGGAACTTTTGACAAAAACAAAAAATGCCATCACCTTGCATAGGTCCAATATAAATTTTGTAAAGTAATTTTTTTTTTTACTCTCAGGGTTGTTGATATCTATGCATCCACTATCCTTCCTTTCTACTTTTACTTTCATTTTCTGAAATTTTTAAGTTGATGATCTTTATTATTTTATGTTTCACCTGCTCTACTTAAAGGTAGTTTGGAAAAGATAAGTTGCGAGTAAATTTGATTTTGTTTGCCTACTTACAAGGGAGATCTAAGAGTAGTGTTTTTGTTCACAGACCAGTCATCTCTGTTCGAATACAGACACTTTCCAAAGTGTATTGTGTTGCTTTGAAAGAGTTTCAAAAATTCTCGGAGATATTTTAATTGTTGACATTGGAATCTGAACTGCTAAGAACCATATATCCATTTGATCCTTACACTAAGCACCTGTCATTGGAAATATAGGTATACGTTGGCATTGGAAGCAAGGAGATAGGATGCTTGGAGAAAACAGGGCTATGAATGCATATAAAATCAGTTAAGCTAGATTAACTTTTTAAAAAATGACCCTGTTGCAGCTTTTGTCAATTTTAGGCTATGATATGTTTATAAAATCCTGTTTTCTCAGAAGTTACAATTGGTATTTTTCTTTGTACGGATGCACACAGCCACTAGTAGTATCTCCAGTGTAAAAACTCCCTATTCTTACTTTGGGCTGTGAGTTTTGGGAGAAGTACCAATATCTATCATAGCTGTTTTGGGAGAAGTACCAGCTTCTATCATAGCCTCTCCTATCTTAATACTTGATTTATAATCATAAGTTGAGGCTAAAAAAATAAACTTTTAAAAATAATTATTAGATTGCAATTTGTACAGGTGGGCATTACCTTTCAAATATTTTTATGAAGAGGCTATCCACTAGTTTTACCGTTGATGTTGCCACTGTAAGATTTATAATTCTCTTATCGTGGCCGGTTAGCTCAGTTGGTTAGAGTGTGGTGCTAATAATAAAATTTATAATTCTCCCTCCTCCAATACTTACATATTCTACACATACAATATATACACACAGGTTTCTCTGTGTTGGTATTCAAACCAACAGTGCAGGAAAGAGCTGTTCTTGTTACCTTAATGCTGTGCCTTGTACACCTGAGAGCCACGGGATCCTAGAATCCTACCCTGATATCCAGGCATGGCTAACCCCAAGCAAAGAAGAAGAAGAAGTGGCACATTAGTAGTCCAGGTGCCACAGTAATCAGGGAGCCATTGTGAGGTCAAGGCTGGTCTCCATGACATCAGCACAACTGAACAAATGAACTAGGGCCAGTGAAGAGGGCAAATACATGAGAATCTCAAGGAAGATCACACTGAATATTTTATCTACAATCCCCAAAGTATTTAAATCACTATAGGGTTTAGCACTACAAACCCAAGGCAAATAGTTCCAGAAGTTACCTTACCAGAAACAAAGGACAAATCCCATTTCTCTCCCTTTATGCTTTCTTTCCTATCTGATAGACTTGCCTAATATTTCACTGGGAAAATACAAGAACAAGGCCAGTGAGATAGCTCAGCAGACTATGCACCTGCTGAGGCCAGCTCAGGACCAGGGTTTGATTCCTGGTACCACATGCTGTGCTGGCCTTGCTCCCAGGTGTGCGGAGCTGGCTAGTGAGAACAGGTACGATTGTGCACACCTATAATCCCAGTGCTGGGGAGGCTGAAACAGGATGATCACTAGGAGTCCAAACTACATAGTGAGACCCTGTACCAAATACATTAAAAATCAAAACACTAAACAAGAACAAACTAACATTATCACAGCTCCTCCTCTTCCCAGTACTCACCCAATAGTGTGCCTTTGTCTGTACTCCATATACCTCCAAAATGAAGAATCACTGCTCCTATCAAATAGCCTGTCCTCACTGCTATCCCATATCTGGTGCCAGTTTCTGCTCTTGGTTACTCACTTTTCCTGATCACCTCTCCAGCTGTTCCAGCTGCCTCCTCTCCACTGGATCACTGTCCTACTCTTTTAAATATAGCCTGCACATGTCTGTCATTTAAAGATGCTGCTCTTATTCTCTAGTTCTATCCTACCCTCCATTTTCTCTTGAGTCTTCAGAGCTAACTTCTCAAAGCATGTCCTCTTTTCAACAGCCAACACTCTGCAGCCTTTACCACTACCCACATGCATTCCAAGGTTAACAAATCCATGCCTGAATCAAACATGTTAAATTCCTACATGGTGGAGCTCTTGGCTTTCTATGCTGTTTCCCATTCTCATGTTCCTGACACTTTCTCTCATCTCAGCCACACACTTTGCAGGCTCTCCCCACACCCCCAGGTGCTCACTCTCTGCCTCATTCAGGGATTATTATTGACTTTATTTTTTAAAACAGAGTATTCATACTGATTTCTTTATATGTTAATCATCCACAAACAGACTTCTTTGCTCATGCCTCTCCTCTGAGTTCCAGATCCATAAATCCAGTCTAACTTAGCTAAGTTTCTCA
Organism: Ctenomys sociabilis; assembly: GCA_004027165.1. Classification (NCBI taxonomy): domain Eukaryota; kingdom Metazoa; phylum Chordata; class Mammalia; order Rodentia; family Ctenomyidae; genus Ctenomys; species Ctenomys sociabilis. Next base: position 52,375 of record PVKA01002611.1, read on the forward strand.
CAGGCATTTGAAGTTGCTACGTCCATACTGGCACTAGGCTGAGCCTAGTTCCTTGAGGCTGCCCTTCTTTAGCTCTTCCTCCTTTTTTTTTTTTTTTTTTTTTCTCTCTTTCTCTTTCTTGTCTTAAGCAATGGAAAATTTGTATAGTTTCTTACCTCTCCATATCCCAGTGGCTAGTAAGCTCTGCCCACTGAACCTTATTGCCACTTTTATCACCAATGATTTAGGCCAAGTGGTTGCTAGCTCTCACTTGGGCTCCTTAAACATCCAGATGACCCAGCTGGGGAGGACACTGCTGCCTCAACAGCCTCTTCTTGTGTTCCTGCTCCTGCTTCACCAGGCACTGGCCACATGTGGGCCTGGTCGGGATACTGCAAGATCCGCCTCCCTTGGGGCCTTCACACCTGCTGCCACTAGCCTGCATGCTTCCCCTGCAGCCCCACTTGCCTTTCGCATCTGCCCTGGGCTGATGCTTTCATCTGTTTAGTGTAGCATCTGAAATGCCTCCTTCCTTGATGTTTGCTGAGGCCAGAGTCCTGAATATCTACCTCATATGGTCAAGTGGCAGCCTGACACTGTTTCTATATGTATTTCTATATTCATACTTCTACATTTCTATGTCCTCCACATGACTGAAAGTTCCATGAATCCAGTAACTGTGCAGATTCCTTATTTATATTTATACTATATAATATACTTAGTACTTAAATATATATTTAGTATATATTTAGTACTTAGATTAAGCCTAGGGATAAGTACTATTGAATAAACACTTCTTTCCTTTTCCTACCTGATGCTCAAGCTTTGTAGAATAATCATATTTTTTTTCTATCTCTCTTTTCCTCTCTCATAGACATGAAAAGGGCAGACTGGCTTGCACATCTACTTGTGAGCATTTTGTGCAACTAGGGCCAATTGTTTCACCTCAGTCTTCCCATTTGGAAATCAGGGAAGATAATATCTATCTTATAGTAATATTTGTGAGGTGAAATTTATATGGAAGACTGTGGTTTGAATGATGGTGTTGTCTCCAAGATTTGTGTTGAAACTTAATCCCCAGTGAAATTTTGGGAGATTAAGTTATGAAATCTCCACCCACATGAATAGGATTCTACTCCTATAAAGGGGGTCAAAGTCAAAACCAACATTCTTTTTAAAAATGAATTAATAACATTTATTTCTATTAGTGTATTCTAAATATCCAGAAGAGTAAGTTAGTATGACATTTTCATACACTCTTATAGAATACTTTGCTTCCCTATTGCCCTTCCCTCTCCTTCTGTACCCTCAATGCCTGCCTCCTTCCTCCTGCCTAACAAAGGGGAACGCACACCGCCCCTTCCACCTCTTCTGTCACAGCATTCTTTCCCTCCAGAGCAGGCTGTCACCAAGGGTCATCTCAAAAGCAGAGAACAGCTCACCAGAGATACCAGTCCTGCTGGTGCCTTGATCCTTAAATTCTCAGTCCCTGGAACTGAGAGAAATGAATTTATGTCCTTTATTAATGTTTGGGCCAGGGAGATGGCTCAGTAGAAAAAGCGCTTCCCTGGCAAATGCAAGGGCCTGAGTTCAATCCTCTGTTCCGCCAAATAAAATAAATAAATGTTCCAACGTCAGGTATTTTGTTATAAAGGTATTCAATGGACATTCTTCTTACCTAACATATATACTCGCAAACATACCCTGGCCCAAATGAGGAAAGGAGCAGTGCCTCAATGACACTGGACGCCTTTCTTTTTTTTTCTTCTTTTTTTACGGTACCGGAGCTTGATCTCAGGCCTTTGCGCTTGCCAGGGAAGCGCTTATTCCACTGAGCCATCTCCCTGGCCACTACACGCAAACATACAAAGTGTGACAGCATGACCATATCCATCCTGTTCTGACACATTCTAATTGTGGTATGTCCGCAGATCACTCAAGTTTTAAAGAATGTGATGCTTAGCCAGTAAATAACATTTGTTTAAGTCAAATCTGTAATTGTCATCCTAAGTAGCTATATGTATAGTTATACACTTACAATAGATATTGAAAGGCACCTTTTCAAATAAATATGAAGGTAAAACAAAGAGGAGGAAGGCATAATATATTCAATAGCAAAAAAAAAAAAAAAAAAAAAAAAAAAAAAAAAAAAAAAAAAAAAAAAAAAAAAAAAAAAAAAAAAAAAAAAAAAAAAAAAAAAAAAAAAAAAAAAAAAAAAAAAAAAAAAAAAAAAAAAAAAAAAAAAAAAAAAAAAAAAAAAAAAAAAAAAAAAAAAAAAAAAAAAAAAGTTGCTTTAAAACAAAACAGCAGATGGCAGCACCAGATGCCAGTGGCGTGGCTGAAGACCATTCTGTCAGTCTGAGCCCTGGGGATGTCAGGAGTTTTAAAACTACATTCTGAGAGACAGTCATTTGTAGAAAAGATAGTGTCCTTTAAGGAAAATACACTTGTTTTATAGTATGGGCAAGATGTTTAGGGACATTATTTTTATGTTACCAGCAAAGTCCTAACAAAATAACTTTAAGCATCACCTAACAAACAGTGATTAGGCAAAAGCTGTGTTTTGATTTATAGTTACATTTATTTAACCCTAACAACTTTTGTCCCAATTAGCCTACAAGGATCTAAAGTTGAAGAATAAATTATTATCAGCTTCGGGGCCAGGGAGATGGCTCAGTGGAATAAGTGCTTCCCTGGCAAGCACAAGGGCCTGAGTTCAGTTCCCTGTTCTGCCAAAAAAATTATTATCAGCTTCTAGAAAAGGGCCAGATATTAATTATTAACATTTATTTGTTTAGGGACCGGGGAGATAGCTCAGTAGAATAAGCACTTGCCTGGCAAGCACTGGGTTCTGAGTTCAATCCCCAGTACTGGGAAAAAAAAAAAAACCTTAAAAATAAGTTTTATTTGTTTACCTTCAAAAAAGGAATAACAGCCGGGCATGGTGGCGCATGCCTGTAATCCCAGCACTCGGGAGGCTGAGGCAGGAGGATTGTTGTGAGTTCGAGACCAGCCTGAGCTACAAAGTGAGCTTAAGGCCAGCCTGAAGTGCATAGTGAGACCCTGTCTCAAAAAGACAAAAAAAAAAAAAAAAGGAATAATAACATCTATTATTATATTCCTCAGTATAGCTTAGAGAATAATTTATTAAATAAACATAAAAGTTCTCATTAAGTACATTAACATTTAAAATAATAACCTCTGGGCTGGCAAGAGAGCTCAGAGGTCTAGCACACCTGCTTAGTCAAGCTTAGGTGCCACAGTGCAATCCCCAGGCACCATATGCCATGCCAGCCCCACCCTTGGGGTTGGCTCAGCTGCCTTCTCCCCAAAAATAATCTATGGTTCTCTGTATTCTGCTTCAGAATTTTACCTGGGATTAGCGCTGTATTTTAAAACTTCCTGAGTTCAAGGTTGCAGAGGGTGATAGCTCGGTGGTCTAAGCACCTGCTCAACAAGCACAAGGACCCAGGTTCAATCCCTGGTACCACAGGCTGGGCCAGCCCTGCACTGAGCCAACCACTGACATTGAGTGGTGGCTCATGCCTGCAATCCCAGCACTGGGAAGGCTGAATGGAGGAGCACTACAAGTCCAAGCTACAACAGTGAGACCCTGTTCAAATACATACATTAAAAAAACAACCTTCTAAATTCAGTATTGTTCATCCAGGCTTTGCTTCTTTCAGAGGAGAGCAGGGCAGCACTGCTCTACGATGGAGTGAGAGAGCAGTGGTCCCAGAAAGCCACACTTACAAAATGAAGGCTAGGCTTCTGTTCCTCTTAAATACTTCTCATATCTTTCACAGCTTTTTTGTGAGGTCTGAAGAGTAAGTTGTGCCTGTATCTCAGATGCTAAGCAGTAACAATGGGAAAACTGAACTGATCAAGTGGTTACAGGGCAGAAACGGTGCCCACCAAGATCTCGTAGGAGAGCTTCTCTTATTTTTATTTGTGCTTAGATTTGATTTAACAATTTCAAATGTATCTGTGTCATAAGGGAACTGAATATGTTCCTCTGTTGGAGGAACATTCTGAGCAAAGGGCAATATCCTTTGTCAGTAAAATAATATTGTCACCTGACCAGAGTAAGTTGTTTTTCAAGTGCTACATTCATGATTCTGAAAGTGCTTCCTGCCGGGCGTGGTGGCACAGGCCTGTAATCCCAGCACTTGGGAGGCTGAGGCAGGAGGACTGTTGTGAATTCAAGACCAGCCTGAGCTACAAAGTGAGCTTAAGTCCAGCCTGAACTGCATAGTGAGGCCCTGTTTCAAAAAGACAAAAAAATAAATAAATAAATAAAATCTCTGAAAGTGTTTCCTTTATCTGAATTCATGCTGAGCCCCTTGAGAAGGGAAAGACAGCAGATTTTAATCTGAAATCAAGAGCTCTAGAGGAAAGCTGTTCAGACAAGAGAAGAAATGAAGCAGACCCTGTAAAAGTAGAGCATTGTAAATGCATTTGCACCCCCATGAGCCAAAAGTCAGTTGTCATGGGCAGATGCAATTCTGAAATGTAGTAATGCAACACAGGGCAGTACTCATTAAGTACAGCCCATGAATCACTGCACTACAATCTGAAGTTTACATGGTATGTAGAAAAAGAAAGCAATACTATGAACAAAGGTTTTGTGCTAAAAGTGGTGGGATGGGAAATAACTTCCCTAGGTCAGAGAACTTAGGATTTTTGAAGCCTAAGGCTTTCTTCCATCTTAAGTAATCGACCCTGTTTTGTATTGGCAATGAAAAGTTTTCATCTGGAAACTTTGAAGGCTATACATTGGATGACATTTCTATGTCTTCCACTGAGGTCTCCATGGTTCACAAAGCATCCAGTGTCCCCCTCTGACACTGTAGGTGCCAGCTGCCCACCAACATATAGGGGTCAGGCCTGAGAGCATGATTTGGGAGCCCTTGGCCACAGCCTTGGCTTCCAGGGTCCCCCTGGCTCTTATCTGCACGCACAGTTACTGAGGGACCTCTGCTGCCTTTTCCTTCTGACGTTTTCTCCTCCAGATGACTGGGTGAGTCAGGAAGGTGTTGCCTGCAGTGTGGGCCAGGCTCCTCTAGCAGTCATGACTGAGTGAGAACAAGCTGTGCTCACCCTGTTGGCTCCAGAATTGTAGCACAAAATCCACTACAATAACCACACCACCCCCTATCTCTAGCTCTCTAATAACATTTGGATAAATGTATACAATCAGAAAACAGGGTTTGTGAGTCAGAATGCTAAGAGAGTTTTTGATTTATGGCCTTGACAGAGATCTTTTTACTCTCTGACTCCAGACCCCACACATTTTGGAAGAAAAGCAGCAGCCAGAAGATGGGAAAAACAGATCATATTTATGAGACCAGCTTGAAGCCCATGTCACACCTAAGAGTTTGGGTTTTCATTAGGCAAGGAAACTAGCCATTTTCTAGTTCAATGGTCATAGGAAAACTTGCCAGCATCTGTTAGTCTGACTCTTTGGTTTAGAATCATTGTCCTGGAATCTACTAAGCCAGAAAATCCATAGTCATTTCATTTAAGCATGCAACTTAGAAATATACTAGACAGTCTCCAAAGAAATAAAATAAGAAGGTTAAAAAATAAATTAAAAAAAGATGTCTAATTTAATATTTTATAATAACTTGAATAACTTTTGTTCCACTAACAATTTAAAGACTTATTAGCTCCTGAAGACTTTAGGACCCCTTGTTACTGAGAAGCTGTGATTTTGGAAGTTCAAGCATGTTGGGCATTTACTTAAGTAGAAATGAGGGAGAGGCTGATCGTCTCCTATTTGGACCTTTTGGTGAAAGTATATCCACATCATGGCTTATGTACAGGGTAGAAACTATATAGCCTTTCTTGTGTGTAGCCACCCTCAAAAGCATGCCTACCCAATTGTAGTTGATGGTGATACTGAGGATAAGATTCCACCATTCAGGTTGGACAAACCTGGGGGTTGTGCTTCTTTAAAGGGATGTATGTTGAGGGTCAGGACCCTGTGATCAGTCCAACCCAAAGTTTAAAGCAACTGGAGGACTGTATGCCTTCCAGAACTGTGAATATATGACTAGTTGTCTCAGGATCTGTTCTGGGGTTGTGTTCCACTTAAAATCATGTTCTTTAAAATAAAAAGCATGCTGTATTTTCTTTCTGAAAGTGCTCCAATGCTTAATTATTGCCAAAGTCATTTGAGGTTTTTGACACAGATTCTATTTTAGTAAGATAAACTCAGTATAACCCGACATTGCCAGAAATGAATTCCTAAGGTAGATGACTAAAATGAACCAACAATAAATTTCGGCTGTTGGAATGAGAATTATATTTCTGTAATGTAGACAAAGCATCAATGACTCATGTTCAAATAACAATCTCTCCCAAGGGTTATTGGTATGAGGGGTCAGGCATGAAAGAAGTCTATCTCTCCTTTAGGCGGCAGGACTGAAGAAGAATATGAACCTATCAGGCAAGGATATTCTTAAACTTATTCTGCCAAGAGAGATATAGACTCTGGAAACCAACAGGAGTCAACTTGGACAGGCCACATTGAGGCAGAAATGAGACATCCCAAAGGGAGAAGCAGCCAATTCAGAGCACGGTTTTTTCTCATTACCCTGGAGGTAGAATGTACCCCCAGGTACAGCTAATTAATCTTATATAGCACTAATTACCTTACTAGGTACACTGAGTGTTGCCATGTTCTTTTGTTGCCCAGAATTGGTGGAGGGATTTAGGTTACTTTTGCTCCTTAAGTCCAAATTCTGAACTTTTGGTATAGCAGGTTGAGCTTTAAAACTTCTCTGGTGTTCCTGCAGGTCACTGGGGGCAAAGGTCTGGCTACAGTTTATGCAGGGCACAAGCTGGGTGTGACTTGAACCTTCTTTGCTAGACTGTACAGATGCAAAGGTCTTAGGCTTCTGTGGGAGTGGCTGGCGATGCTCCTTGGGGAGCCGGTCATTTTCTATTTTCCACTTTTGCAGGCATTTGGGCTCATGAATAGGAAGAGACAGAGTGCCAAATTCCCTCCCACAAATATAGCAGGTGAGTGTCCTTGGTCTGGCTGGAACACCATTAGAAATTTTCCTGAAGCCAACAAGATTGTCAGAACCACTGGGATTCGGTGTGCTGGAACCCTCACACTTTGGCCTGCAGCTTTTCTGGTGAACAAGGAGACTATCCAGCAAGAACGTGCGGCCACATGACTGACATGGCACCAGCTGAGCTTGGGCACTTTGGAACACTGCCCCATTTGCTGCCTGAACACTGTAGGCCCCACTGCCACTGCCAAGCTGTGATTTGGAGGGTTCTGGTCTCCTCAAGTGCTTTGGTAACTTGCTGTTTTCAATATGCCACTTCTCCAAACACTGGGGCTCATGAATGGCAAGAGACTGTGACCCAAATTCTCTGCCACAGATGTAGCATATCCGGAACCCAGGCCTGCGGGACAGTATTACTGGGGGGTGAGGCTGGCCTTCAGACATAGTTCTACTAGACCGTTTTGAAAGTGTCACTGTTCGAGGTCTATGTGGCTGAGCACTTGTCTTTTGTTTTTCACTGGGATTGATACACTCTACTTCTGGCAAAAAGTCAGAGTGGGAGTCACAAGATAGCACAACTTGTTTGATAAGGAAGGTAGGCTCCTTACAGTGGCAGAATATTTGTTGCAGTTGGTTGGAAATCCTTTTCTCCTTTCCTCTTTCCATTTACAGATAAGGTTTTCTCTAGTGCCTGGTGTAATTTTAGGCCAGACTCATTCTGGACTCTGGATTACAGTGAAGGGAACTGAGGTTGGCTGTGCTGTGGGTGCAGGCTGCCGCCACGGTGCGACATGGACCTGAAGACTGTTACTCAGCTTCCACACAAAGCAGTAGTCTGTGAGGTGAGCAAGTCCACACCAAGTTGTCTCAGAGATCTGTGGAGTGAAGTGGGAAAATAAATCAAGAAGTTATTATACACACACACACACACACACACACACACACACAGACTCCTTAGATCATCAGCTGATGAAAGGCATGTTTTTTCTTAGCTGGCCTTGTGTTCTCTTTGGCTTGCATAACAATCAGCACATGTTATTTGTTCAACAAACATTGAAATAAATGTGAAAATTATTTTTATTTATGAATTGTACTGTTGCTGTACTGAAAGCAGTGTTTTGCCCCAAGATTAACAAAGCCAGCACATCAGTGATCCAGAGGAACAAATCAAGACTCAGCCCAAAGTGGTGAAACTGAAGAGAAGAGAATTAGGAACTGAGAAAACTGGATTAATGAAATCAAGAGATTGTTATCTGTAGTATGGACTACTGGACTATACTGGATTGTTTTGCTGAATTCATGTACCTATGATATTTAAATGACAACTGAATACATATCTCTGACGAAACTAAATTAAAAAGTGGATATAAATGAAGGACCATTTGGTATCTGTATATACAAAATAGTTAGATATAGATAGATATAGATACAGATATATAGCTACATTCTCTTAATTCAGTGAGAAGAAAGATTTGTACTAATAGTGTTTGGACAGGATATCATGTCTGCATCTTGTACCATGAATAAGTACTATGAAGACAACAATATGTAATGTATTAATTATTCTGTTTTGAAACTGTCTCATTGCTATTTGTCTTTCAATAAAATTAATTAAAAGAAGAAAGAAATCAAGAGATCATGTAGAAATACCTCCTATGTCCCACAGAAAACTCCTATCTCAAGGATTCGTAGCGTTTAGTGGCATGGATCCCTCTGACAGTTATATAAGCCTATGAACTTCTCAAGATAATTTTTAAAATAAAGAAAAGCTTTTGCTAGTATTAGTGATATCAATTTTATTGAAATTTGTAAAGTGCAGAACCCTGTGAAATATCTGCCTATCTTCCACAGAATGAAGATGCTCAGATGTCATGCATTTTGGGTTCAAATTCACTCTTATTTTCAATATGTGTCTTCAAAATACTGTCTATAAAAACTAGCCATTCTTTTCCTTAAATGAACCAGAAAAGTCAGGTTGGATGAAAAAGATGGTGTTATGGGCAGAAGCCTAAGCAGCTTTTATTACAGGAAGGGCTACAAGTGAACTTAGCAGGACCTGACAATCTAGACCTGAAGATTGTTTTCACAAATCCCAGCAAAACACTTTGTTCATCTCCCAGATGGCTGAGAGACTCTAATGCTGTTGTGTCCAGGCTGAAGCCCATGTGGCCCTGGATAGTTATGGTAGTAATGTGAACTCACATGATCTTTTCAATATTTTCATGTGATGTTTTAGGCCTCAAATCAATTGCCCAGTGATAGAACTTGGGCTACACATGTGATAACTCACAGGTTAGCTGAAACTTGCTTAAATCATAAAGTACGTGCTGTTTTGCAATTTAATGAGTAAAATCTGATCATAATGATTGTATTTCAATCTACCCATGTATGTGTCTGTGAATGCAGGCATTCATTACCATTAGCAGTCATGTAAGCTCTCTTAATTTATATTTCATCCAAGACAATTTCTTTTTACTTATTGCTGACCAAGCCAGCCAAAAGGGTGGACATGTTCTTGCACTAAAACATCATTTGGAACACAGCAGGAACTGCACCTGAAGGGAGCCCTGGCTCTGCATATCACCCAAACTCAGGAACTGGACAAGCAAATAGTGCAGCGCAGGGACACAGAAACAAGACACTGTGATCAAAGCCAGTGCCTTGATTTTGGTTCCAAGACAAGTCTGAATCTTTGCAGTTGAGAACATCAGATCAAGTCTGGCACAGGGAAAGAAGTTATTCTTCATTCTGACACATCCTAAGACAGTGATATTAACACATGTGGCTAAAGAATGTGTTGGCCCCAGAGAGTGGCCAACAAAGAAAGTGAAACTCAGAAAAATTTATCACTTGATTTGTACCCTCCAGAGGAGAAAATGGATCCTAGAGAACATAAGAAACAGGATAAACATTGCACTAGGTTTTATTGGCACATGGGTGAAATAGTTCTCAAGCCATTTTACTTCATTGTTTGGGTTTCTTGCTTAACAAGGCCCTTTCAATTTGTTCTCCTATTTTCCCTTATACCAGAAAGTTACAAATACTTAAGAGTACTGAAGAATACAGATTAGAAAAATCAGTTCAGGGCTGGTGAGACAGCTCAGCAGACTAAGCGCCTGTTTAGGCAAGCACAGGGACTGGGGTTTGATCCCCAGACCATATGCTGAACCAGCCACTGAGACTGGACATGGTGGTACATGCCTATAATCCGAGCACTGGGGAGGCTGAAAACAGGAGGATCACTATGAGTCTGGGCTGTGTAGTGAGACCCTGTACCAAATACATTTAAAAAGGAAAAGAAAAATCAGTGCAATCCACTAACCTCCCTTCCCTTAAATTGTCTTTCTGAGGCACACATACTCACAGCCAATTCTGTTCCAGGTTAGAATACAGAGAAAGCCCCATGACTTGTGCCAACAACTCTTCTGCCTCCCTCCTAATGAAGTAAGACTGTAAAATTTATGTGCCACATACTGCACTAGATTTTTATGTGCACAATTTCAGTTAATTATCAAAGTACAATGAAACAGGTATTTCAATTTCATGAACAATCTGTGACTCAGAAAAGAAGTTGCCCAAGACACTTTCTAAAGGACAGAACTGGAGTCAGTTCTAGTTCTCTGGCTCTAATTCGCAGTTCTTTCCATTATTCATTCCTTTTAAATTCCACCAGCAGGACTTCTTCCCTTTACTTTGTAAACCTGTTTTAATGTCCTATTCATATGCCTGCTGGGAAGGTAACTAAGTTCTCATCAGCCATTGTGCTCCCTTCTAAGAGAAGAACAGGCAGAAAGGAGGGGCAGGCTGTGCAGATGAAAAAAGCAGAAGAAGGACTGGGGCTTCAAGAAGACCAGGTTTTTCCCCCTAAGCAGGTTTTTCATTTCGCCACAGGCGTGGTTTTCTAGATAGAAGTTGTTTTCCTGAATGAAGCGGAGTGCAGATCCCACCACCATCTTAAGAGGAGTGTACATACCCAGCCAAGGGTGAGAATTGGAGTAGGGAGCAGCTTGGAAGGGTGATGCTGTTTCTGTCTTTATGGGCCCAGGATAAAAGTGAACATTGCTGCAGGAGGCCAGGAGAGCTCCATTTGCAACCAGAACTCATTTTCATTAGCGCCAGACTTTTGCTGTCCACAGCGCCTGTGTATTGAAAACATTCTCTACAGCAAACACAACAGAACATTTTAAAATTCCATTTGAGGGATATATTACTATCCCTTTCATCCTGAAATTTCTCTCTTATCATAATATAAAGAATCAAAGAATAAAACATGAGGTAGCAGAAAGCGAGTGAAATCTCTGGCACCTGGCATGTCTGATGGAGCAGTGTGTGCTGTGTGCCTCTTCGGCCAGTGGCTTGGCTAAGACAACATGCCGTGGCACAGCACTGTCAGTTGCTCTACTCTGTTAGTTCTAAAAGCAGGAAAATACTAAATACATATACTTACAACACTTAAGAAATTGGCCTGTCACCCAGACACATCATAAAGCCATGTTGCTAGTTTATAAAGAAAACCACTCTGCAAAGCCAGCCAGTTTCACTGCAAGCATCTGTGGAGAATGTTCATTCAGTTGGCCTGAATGCTTTATTTTGACCATATTTGCACATTGGACATTTAAAGAATGTCTTGGAAGGCTCACATTTTATCAATATGATGCCTTTTTTCCATTGCCTTTGGGGTTCATGGGAAGAGAGAAGCAAACTCACAAAGATGAATGCAATAACCATGTAAATCCAAAACCTATTTTGGCATTGGGTCTTTTTTACTTAAAAAAAAAAAAAAGTGGGGAGAGAGCAGGGGAGAGAAGAAAGAATACAACCAAAAGCATGATTAAACCTCTTATGAATATTTGAGGACTTCGAAATAAAATAAATATAACTGGCACATAATATGGCCAGTCTTTTGTTAGTGTAAAATCTAAACTCTTTATGTAGAAATGTAAGTTAGAAAAAGCTGAAGTAAGTGCTGAGCCTTACTAGAACTGTAAAATGAGAGTGGTTTGTTTTCAGTATTCTTTGTTCATTCTGGTACCCTCATATACTCCCTAGTCCTTCTCACCCAAGAAACCTGACTTTTAGAAAGGAGATGATAGGCTTATTCACTCCAGGCTGGTGACTAATGACTCCCTCCCAGAGTCTGGCAGAGACGGTTTCCTACTGCAGATCATTCTGCTCAACTTCCTCAAATTAATACAACCCTAATCATTAGCTGGGTACGTGTTTTGCAACTAAACTCTGCCAGCTCCTTTGTAGCTGGTGTCACTACTGGTGAGAGCCACAAGGGTTCGTGAAGAGTGAGGGGACAACAAGCTGTTCTTCCTTTTCTTAACACTGGTGCTACCTTGCAACAGATTGTGTCCACCTTGCCAGAAGAGAGCAGAGACCTGGATGGCCCGAGTTTCCATATGGAGGGTCACCGTATCAGCTCCAGAGTACCTTGGGTTCTATTCATGTAAGGAAAATGTATTCTATTCATATATTTCATCTCTTTTTTAGTGGTCACTTACATAAAAACCCAACAATAATTTAGATTAATTTATACTTTAATAAAGCTTGTTTTAGCACATTAATTCTAACAATAATATTTAAAGTATTAAGATTTCCTTTTTAAAAGTTTCTTTTTTTTCTGTGCCATTACAGTTGTTTTTAAACAGCAAAACCTCCAAAAAACAGAATTTCAAAACAAAATAATAGAATAGCAATAATTAATGCATTGTGTATTGTTATCTTCAATATAATTACTCATAGTAGAAGATATAGGGATGAAATATTGTATGAACAATATTAGCACAAACCTTTCTTTTCAATAAGCTAAGAGGAACTAGTAGCATAACTACCTTAACTAATATATGTATATATACATATATATACACACACATATATATATAATAATTATATATATATATATAATTTTCCTTCCTTCCTTCATTCCCATATCAGTTTCTCTTTCCTTTTTAATAGTTTCTTCCCATTTTACAATATCTATTGTATATTTTGGATCTTATTTCAGTTTCTCACATGAATATTTTGTCAAAACCTTTTTCCATATACATGGAGATAATCATATAATTTTGTCTTTGCCTCTGTTATTACAGTGTTTAACATTTACTGATTTATGTATATTGAGCCATCCCTGCATCCCTCAGATGAATCCCACTTGGTCATAGTGTATAATCTTCTGGGTGATTTGCTGCATTGTTTGCCAGTATCTTATTGAGGATTTTTGCATCTATATCCATTTGGGAGATTGATCTATAATTCTATTTCTATTTGTTACTGAAGTTCTTCTCTAGTTTTGGTGTCAGGGTAATGTAAGCTTCCAGGAATAAAAAGTATTGAATTTGAGAGTATTGCTTCATTTTCAGTTTGATTAAAGTTTGAGAAGTAGCAGTACAGATCTCTAAATTTCTTGTAGGATTCAGCAATGAACCCATCAGGGCTTAGGCTTTTCTTTGTTGGTATGTTATTAATTACATCTTCAAATGAATTGATTGATATTGTTTTATTTAAGATTTTTATATCTTCTTGATTTGACTTTGGTAATTCATATGTATCGTGGAACCTGTCCATCTCTTCTGCATTTTCCATATTAGAATACAAGTTTTCAAAGTAGGAATAGAGGATCTTCTGGATTTCTTCAGGATCTGTTGTTATTTTATCCATTTCATTTCTAACTGTGTGGATGTGAGATTTCATTTTCCTTTCTTTGATAAGATTGGACAAGGGTTTGCGATTTGATTTAATCTTACAAAGAACCAATTCTTCAATTCATTGATTCTTCATATTAATTTTTAGTCACCAGTACATTAATTTCTTCTCTGATCCTCATTATTCCCTCTCTTGTATGATCTTATGGCATGGCTTGCCCTTCTTTTTCTGGTAGTTTCAGGTTCGCCATTAAATTATTTGTACTTGCTTTGATTTCCTGACATGGGTATTTATTGCTCTAAATTTCCCTGCTTTTATTGTGTCTCATAAGTTCTGGTATATAGTATTGTTATTATCATTAATGATAGAAATGGTCTAAACTCTTTATCTTTGACCCATTGGTTGTTCAGAAGGGTACTATTTAACTTCCATATATTTCTTAGCAATTTTTTTGCCATTGATTTCCAATTTCATTGGACTATGATCTGATAATATGCATGGAATAATTTTAATTGTTTTGCATTTACTTAAGCATTTTCTATGAGCTAGTATGTGGTCTGTTTTGGAGCAGCTCTTCGCACTAGGGAGACAATACAATGTTTATACATGTGTGTCTGATTTTTTTCACTTATGAGTATGATCTTGAGTTATATCCATTTACCTATAAAAGTATCAAATTTATTCTTCATGGCTAAGTAGTACTTAATTATATAAAAGGCCACATCTTTTTTATCCATTCTTCAATTGATGGGCATTTGGGTTGTTGCCAAAATTCAGCTATTGCAAATAGTGCTGCTATACACATGGGTCACCATACATTACTGTGGTATGATGTTTTTATTCTTCTGGGAAGATACCCAGCAGAGAAATAGCTGGGTTTAATGGACCTCCAACTCTACTTTTGTGAGAAATCTCCACTGATTTCTACAGTGGTTGCATCAGTTTACATTCTCATCAACTGTGGAGAAGGGCTCTTTTTTCCCCATAATCCCTCCAGCATGGTTGCATCAGTTTACACTCTCACCAAGAGTGGAGAAGGGCTCTTTTTTTCTTATAGTCCCTTTAGCATTTGTTCTTGATTGATTTCTTGATGACAGTGATTCTTTGTGGAGTGTTGTAGAATCTCACTGTTTTAATTTGCGTCTCTTGAATGACTGTGACATTGAGCATTTTTTTCACATGTTTATTTGCCATTTGTATTCCTTCATCTAGGAAACATGCATTTGTCCCAGATGCCCATTGGTTTGGGTCTTTGAATTTTGGGGTTGAACTAACTTTTTCTTTTTTTTTTTTTTTTTTTTAATTTGGCACCATATTCAAGGCTAGTGAGGACTCAAAACATAAGAGAACCTATACTATAACATCCTGTAACTCAGTGGTGTCCCAAATTTTCTGGTCAAGGAGATTATGGAGCCACAGAGGAAAGTGATTGAGGATAGAAAGTGCCTAAGGAGAATCACTTTCTCTCGAATGTTTTCGAGAGAAAACATTCTTTCAAGCTTTCACAGAGAGCAAATTGGTCAAGCAATGGCAGTGACTCATCCACATGGCTGACACTGACAAACCATAAGGTGCTGTACATAGTTCCAGCACAAATCCTGAGGGGCTTTGACTAACCTTATCAAATACAAAACTCGAACTTTTTGTAATATAGGTCTGGCTTCATCTTGGTCTTAATCATCCAGTAGAAAAGTGTAAAAACAAGGCATAAAACGTAAAGCTATATTAATATGCTGAACTGTAAAAGGCTCAAGTCAACAACTTCTGATATTGCCAGTCACGCAGATAACCCACTACTTTTATAGACTACTGGACTATATTAAATTACTTTGCTGAATTCATGCACCTACAATACATGGATGGCAATGAAATGCCCATCTCTGGCAAAAGTAAACAAAAATAGGGGATATAAATGAAGGACTGGAGACACTGAGCAGCAGGTAAACTCTGAGGAAAGGGTCTCGGGACTTGCTTGGCACTGTGGGACCAGCGCCAACGGCTGAGGTCACTCATGGAGATTCAAGGCCTGGCCAAACTAATTGCAGACATGACCCCCCAGAGCCATCTGGGAAAATGACTTCAAGAGTTACTTTGGTTGCAAGGTGGCTGTGGATGCCTCCATGAGCATCTACCAATTCCTGATTGCCATGCGCCAGGGTGGGAAAACACTGCAGAATGAGGAGGGAGAGACCACCAGCCACCTGATGGTCATGTTCTACAGCACCATCCGCATGATGGAGAATGGCGTCAAGCCTGTGTACGTCTTCAGTGGTGAGCTACTGCAGCTCAAGTCCGGAGAGCTGGCCTAGCGCAGCAAGTGGCGTGTGGAGGTGGAGAAGCAGCTGCAGCAGGCCCAGGCCCTCAGAGCAGAGGAAGAAGTGAAGTTCCCTACGTGCTTGGTAAAGGTCACAAAGCAGCACAATGACAAGTACAAGCATCTGATAAACCTCATGGGCATCCCGTACCTCAAGGACCCCAGTGAGGCGGAGGCCAGCTGCACCGCCCTGGTGAAGGCTGGCAAAGTCTATGCTGCAGCCACCGAGGATACGGACTACCTCATCTTTGGCAGCACCATGCTCATGAGACGCCTTACTGCTCAGCGAGGCCAAGAAGCTGCCCATCCAGGAGTTCCACCTGAGTTGCATCCTGCAGGTGCTTGGCCTGACCCTGGAGCAGTTTATGGATCTGTGCATCCTGCTGGGCAGTGACTACTGCGAAAACATCCAGGCATCGGGTCCAAGTGCTCCGTGGACCTCATCCAGATGCACAAGAGTATCGAGGAGATCACGTGGCAGCAAGTGCTCGACTCCAGCAAATACCCCATGCCGGAGAACTGGCTGCGCAAGGAGACACCGCAGCTCTTCCTGGATCCAGAGGTGCTGGACCCCGAGTCTGTGGAGCTGAAGTGGAGGGAGCCCGATGAGGAGGAGCTGGTCAAGTTCCTGTGCAATGAGAAGAAGTTCTCTGAAGAGCAGATCCAGAGCGGGGACCCACAGCGGGGCTTGGTGGCTGAGCAAGAGCTACCAGGGCAGCATGCAGGGCCTTCTGGACAACTTCTTCAAGGTGACTTCTTCAAGGTGACTGGCTTGCGGGGACGTTCAAAAGGGGGGAGTAAAGATGCTGTGCCCAGATCCTGGAGAACCTGAAACGTCTCAGCAAGGAGAACGCCCACTCTACCTTCTTACAGTGCCTCCCTATCACAGGTGTTGCGGCAGGAAGGTTACCAAGCCGCTACTTCCTCTTGTAGCTCAGGGAAGTGTTGGGCTCGTCCCACCTCTGATGGGCTGGATCCCTGTTATGTGACATGACAGCAGCGTGTCTTACAGCAGGAGGGGGGAGATAGGGAGGTGGTGGGGGCCAGATGGCAGGAAACCCTGGCCAGCTGGCTTGGGCCCAGGGGAAGCCAAGGCAGAACCGCTGTGCTCTTCTTTCCTGCTCCACCTTTACTCTACCCACCCTAGAAGGGACAGGCGGGCGAGAGCAGCAGGCCCCACACTTGGAACAAGGCTTGTCTGCGTCGCGAGGTGGTGGGAACATAACCTGCTCGATGATGCATTCAAGCGCTGAGTATGCTGGCGTGCTCTTCCGGCCTTGCCAGGGCAGTCAGCTCAGAGTGAGACTGAACACTGGTTTCTTCTGCTGTTGTTTTAGACGTGAATGGGGACAAAATACATAAAGTGGTAAAAAAAAAAAAAAAATGAAGGACCATTTTGTGGTTAAAAAAAGTATATACAAAATAACATAGATACACAGCTACTTTCTCTTAGTTCAATGAGAAGAAAGTTTGAACTAATAGTCTGTACTTGTACGATGAATAACTACTATGAGAATAACAATATGCAGTGTATTAATTATTGTAACTGTCCTACTAACCTGTTTTGAAATCGTCTCATCACTATCTCTTTCTCAATAAAATTAATATAAAAAATTGGCACCATATATGTTTGGGAGTAAAACTATCTTTTAAAAAGAATCTTTCATTTATTTATGCATTTGTACAGTCTTGCTCTGCAGCTCAGACTTGTAGTGACTCTCCTGTCTCAACCTCTCTAGCACTGAAATTACAGGGGTGCACCACCATGCCCAGTCTGAGTTGCCAGCTCACACAGGGCCAGCACAGTGTGCGGTACTGGGGATTGAACCTGGGTCCTTGCGCTTACCAGGAGGCACTTAGACCCCCAAGTTATTGCCCCAGCTCAGCTATCTTAAATATATCTTAAAATATATACTTTTACCTGAAAATGAGAAAATACTTGAAGCTATAAATACTGATCAAATGGTTCTTAGGAATTGCTTTACAACACTTCTCTTCCTAGAGATATTTTTCAAATATATGTAATTAAGGGCAGGCTAAATGGTTCAGCGGATTAAAGTGCCTGCAAGCAGATGCAGGGACCTAGGGTTCGATTCCCAGTCCTGCCATGCCACGCCCCCCTGCCAGGTGCATTGAGATGGCAATTGAGACTGGGCATGGTGAAGCACACCTGTAATCCCAGCTCTTAGGAGGCTGTAAACAGGCAGATCACTACCAGTCTGATCTAGTAATAGACCCTTAGACTCTTCCCTAAAATACAGGGGGAAAAATATATATGTAATGCTATTTTTCTTTAAGAAAATAGAAGCTTTTTCCCCCCATGAGCTTTATAAAGAACTAGGTGAGCCACCAGTGCATCAGTCACTCATTCTGTGTAGAGAGACCCCAACCCATTCTCTGTGCTCTGTGCTTGATGCTGCAGTGCAACTCTGCACAGCAACCTGGATCTGCCAGCACCACCCCAGAAAGCAGAGTGCAAGGCAAGGGGACAAGGGGCTCCTTCTGGTCAAAGACTTCCTCCTTGGGGTGTGCCTAGCATAGCTCTAGGCATCCTCTTAGTCCCTATAGCAGTTTTGTTCTTTGTTGTAGCAATAATGGAATCCCCTTTGCAGTTTCTCCAGCACTCTTAAAAGCAGATTCATGGCCTCACCCCATCAGACATCATCCCCAGTCCATTGGAACCTTTCCAAATCTGGCCTTAAGATCTGTTTTTCAACTCCACCTGTGCCTCTTCTGAATTTAAGCCCTTTCCTTTAGTCCTTCAGTCCTAGCAGATGGGTGCTGTCATCTCCATGTAGTATTTTTTTTATCCTGTTAGTTATTTAGGTAGCAACTTCATTTCTTTCTTTCTTTCTTTTCTTTTTTCTTTTTTTTTTTTTTTTTTTGGTTGAGGAAAAAACTTTATTGGATAGAAAAGCTTCTGTCCAACAGGGACAGAAGGGGGGCCTGAGCGGGTTGCCCCCACAACTTCATTTCTAATTAACATCACCTTCTATTAAATGCTCACTGTTTAAATAATTGGTATAGATTCTGTCTCCTGACAGATAAAATCAGATTCAGAGTATAAGTCAGAAAAATCTGTGATAGTCAAGTTGTGCCTTGTTTTACTATTGCAATAAATATAAATGATAAGGAATTTTCTCATAGTTTCTTAGAAAAAAAGAAAATGCTTACCTTAATGTTCACAACTCAAACTATCAAAAACACATTTTGTAAGGTTTACACCATCTCCATACTTTCAGAGCTGGAAAATATTGCTCTTCCATTTGCCACTTACTGAACTAAATCATAGGGAAAATCTGCCATTTTAAGCATACTTCTATTTCCCCTAATTTTATATGAAACTCTTTGCTGATTACTCAACCACAAGTCACTGCTGTTACAGAGGAAGACAAAATACCACAGTCCAGCTCATAGTCCAGCAGCATGCCACGGGGCTTGGAGAGGGGTCAGGTTCACACTGGCTTGTTGTCTACACTCATTTCTGGGTGGAACCAGAGCCACTGGTGCCTGAAGGCCTCTGCATAACTGATGTGAGTGCACAAAAGGCCATGTGAGAACAAAAATAGACTTGTAGATAGTGGAATAGGCCTACGCAACTACAGACATCTGACTTTTTGACAGTAAAATCTTACATTGGAGAAAAGACAGTTTCTTTAACAAATGGTGCTGAGAAAACTTGTGTGAGAACAAGTGGAAACAGTGTTTGAAAGGTAAAAATAGAAACTTTCAGAAAAGCCATTTAGCTTGAGGCTTGGCTTTGAGGGAATATTGGCATCCCCAGACTAATTTTAAATAGCCAATAAAAATTTCCCTTTCTTTTTCTCACTAAAAACATTTCAAACTAAAAAAAGTTGTTTTATTCAATCTAGTTATCAAATGTGGACATAATAGTCATGGTGTTAGAAAAATCTATGGAAACAATAACAACAAAACCCACTTCTAAGTAAGCCTTTTACAAGGACACTTTCTGTTATTGAGGGTCATAATACTACCCTATGAAAGCTATTGTTAGATCAAGCCTGTACTTTTCACTTTATTTTGAGTATCCAAATCACAGAGTACCAAAGAGTCATGAATGCCACACAGGTATGATCATGTAATTGTCATGTTGACATTCTGAGTAGTAGACAACTGATTATGGAAACCAACAGTGTAATTACATTAAAAGCCTATAATGTATAGAACTTCAAAGAATAGGGAAAAAAGAATTAGAGGAGTCACTAGAATCAGGATGTTGAGTAACAAGTGTTAAATGAATTTATATACTATATATTTTTTTTACCCAAGTTAAAAAGATGGCCCACTATGGTCTGAAAAGAGTTAGGAAACTGCTTGCTTTAGTTGCCCTTATTTTAAAATTGAGCTAGGTCATATAATATATAATATATCCATATAATATATGGATTTGTGGTTTATTTTGAAAAAAATGGAAGACCTAGCCAGATAGAGCCTATACTACCCTGTGGCAACATCCACTGTAAGCTGAAGCTGTGCTTAGCAAAATAGACATGCAGACCCACGGAACAGAGCAGAAGACACAGCAGCAAATCTGTGCACCTAAAGCCACCTAATGTTTGACAGCAAAATCATATTGGAAAAAATACAACTTCTTTAAGAATTGGTACTTGAAAAACTGTTTTCCACATGGCAAAAGATTGAAACTAGATTCCTATCTTTTACCCTGTAATCAAATCAAATAAAAATGAATCAAGGACCTTGGTATAAGACTAGAAATTTTGAAACTGCTAGAGAAAAAAATTGAATAAATACTTTCAGCCTATAGGCACCAGCAATAACTTCCATGAATAGGTCTCCAATAGCACAGGAAATAATACTGAGAATCAACAAAGA
>PVKA01002611.1:82176-98672 GCA_004027165.1 Ctenomys sociabilis
GAGACATATAATAGTTAAGATCGCAGAAATCCAACACAAAAATAATATACTGAAAGCTGCTAGAGAGAAGAAGGAGCTCACATTCAAAGGAAAACCCATCAGAATTACAGCCGACTTCTCTACACAAACAATGAAGGCAAGGAGAGCATGGAGCAGAGTTCTTCAAGTCCTACACGAAAACAAATTCTAGCCCAGACTATTATACCCTGCAAAACTCTCTTTCAAGTTTGATGGAGAAGTGAAATACTTCCACGACAAAGAACAACTAAAGAATTTCATGATGACAAAGCCATCCCTTCTAGAAAGATGTTCTAGAGAGAGACCACAATGACCAGAACTCCATGAATGAGAATAGAGAACCCACTAAACAGGACAGACAATTAAACACAGGTTACAAAGGAATAAACAACATCAGATAAATATCATGACAAACATAAGTCAACACATTTCAATCATAACCATCAATGTAAACGGACTTAATTCTCCAATTAAGAGAAATAGACTGGCACAGTGGATTAGGAAACAAAATCCAACAATATGCTGTATACAAGAAACACATTTAACTCAAAAGGACATTCATAGGCTCAAAGTCAAAGGATGGAAAAATAATTAATACACTGCATATTGTTGTTTTCATAGTCGTTCTTCATAGTACAAGATGCAGGTGCGATATTCTGTCCAAACCCTACTAGTACAAATCTTTCTTCTGATTGAATTAAGTGAAAGTAGCTGTATATCTATCCTAACTATTTTTTATACACAGATACAAAATGGTCCTTCATTTGTATCCCCCCCTTTTTGTTTAGTTTTGTCAGAGATGGGTATTTCATTGCCATTTAAGTATTGTAGGTACATGAATTCAGGTCTACTCATCAGCTCAGTTGTTTAAGTGCCTCCTTAAGCAGAGATTCTTTATAAAACTAGGATTAGAGACCTTATTCATTCCATCTATTCCCCTCTGGGATATTTTTCCAGAAGAACTGAAAACATCATACCATAGTGATATGTATGCACCTATGTTTATAGCAATGCAATTTGGCATAACTAATTCCTGGAAACAACTGCAATGCCCATCAACTGAAGAATGGATAAAGATATATTTTTTTATACAATGGAGTGTTATTCAGCTATAAAACAGGATAAATTTACCATGGTCAATAAATGGATGCAACTAGAGAAAAAAATAAATAAAAATTAAAGCAAATATTAGTGACAAAACAGATTGCTCTGATTTATAAAAGTTTAACTTGTAATTAACTTCTTGCAGCTATGTTTGCTACATGAAGCTGGCCTTCTATTGAAGCTAGCCTCTTCAATGCTGAAATTATGTTCAGTTGTCTATCATCTATATATGTATGTATGTATGTATGTATGTATGTATGTATCTATCTATCTATCTATCTATCTATCTATCTATCTATCTATCTATCTATCTACATCTATTTTTTGCAGTAGCAGGTATTGAACCCTATGCTTGCCAGGCAAGCACTTATTATACTGAGCTGTCTCCCCAGCAATATTTCACTATATGTTACTTGTAGCCAACATATGCCTACAAAAACACCTCAGGACTATTTTGTGTGGAATTTTGTTGTATGGAACTTAAATAATAATAAAAAAAATTTCTGATGTGATCTTCCTTCAGAATGGGAGACCAATTTTCCATCTTTCACTTGTGATGTGGATTGAGTGTACTCAGATCCTAATTTTGATTAACCTATTACATCAGATGAAAAAATCTAGATCAAAACAATTCTAAATGCATTGATCAGATCTACGAGTAGCTTGTAACAAAGAAGCAAGCAGCTACTTTGCAGCTGTGCTGATGCCAAAGCCTGCAATCCCAGGACTGCAAAGTCTGGAGGCAGGAGGATCACTCCAAGCTCACCACCAGTCTGAGTCATACCATGAGACCCTATCTCAAACAACAAAATAATACAACCCCCTGCATGAGAACCTAGTCTCTTTTCCTGGTGTGTCTTGTTTTGGATAACTCTCTTATAATGTTAGACCTAGGCTTAAACTCTACTTCTAAAAGTGCCTAATAATTGTGAAAAAAAGTTTTGATGCGCAGTTTCATTATACAATCCAGACTGAATGTGTTGTGCATCCCAGGATGATCTTGAACTCATGATCATCCCTCCTTAGTTCTAGAACTACAAGCATGCACCACTGGGCCTGTTGTGTAATCTTGAGCTTTAACCTCTCTGCTTACTTTCTTCCCAACCATTGCAGGGCTGTTGTGAAAATTACAAGATAAAATATTTAGCCTGCTGATAAATGTTAAAATTATGTAACTGCTGTTATATACTTGTTGCCCACATATTTTGATAATGCATCTTCCTAGAAAATGTAATCAGTGAGTACAGATTTTTGAAGTTACTGTCCTTCATATTAAAATATTCTGAAGAATTCAGATGTTTCATTCTCTAGCTAATGTAAGCCATATTTTATTTAGATTTAATTATTAAACATTTCAACCATAGTCAACATGTTATAACCCGTAAATATCCCAATATTAAATTCCATTTGATATGGCATTTTACATAGGAACTATCATAATGAAATATAAAAGTGTAGTTTTAGTTTTTGTTTATTGAATTTTATGTTTCATATATAAGATGGTTCATTTGGATACTAATACTGAAAAGTTATGACAGATATTTGTATATTTTCTAACTTACCAAATCTATGTAACTATGTTAATTGTGCTGCTTGCCATACTCACGGTCCTGCTGATGACACTTGCCTGGCCATCTTACCAGTGCTGAAAGTCACAAGCTACATGTAGCATGTTAGTCGACTCCCCATCTCCCATCAGAGCTGACTGGAGCAGAAATGATTGGCTAACAAAAGTCTAATTGAGAGTGTGGCCTTGAACAGATTTGTTTCTGATCCCCTCCCACAAGGGCCCTCTAGTACTGCTCAGATTTGTGATGTAACTGAAGCAAGAGATCTTAAAGAGGCCAGGGCTGAATGGGAGTGACACCTATCAACTTTCTACTCAATGGAACTAAAAGCAACTCAGTTATGAAGTTCTACTTTCCCCCTAGTGCTTCAAAACTTTTATAAGCTGTGACCTTTAATCATTTTGCTATCTGAACAAGAGAACGTTGTCAAATCTTTGTAGGAATTCTCCTAGAACAAGTAGGCCCTGTGCTCCCTAAGGCCTGGAGTTTCTGGTATATGTGTCCTTGTAAAAAAAAAAAAAAAAGGCCCTACTCTCAGAGGACGCTGGAACTGGGCTTATGGAGTGATTCTGTCCAGGATGCTGCTCTCTGGGAAGGGAGCCCAGAACAAATATTGTGTGGCATGACTTGCATTCCTGTCACCATCACTTTATTCCCTAGAGGTATTTCCAAGTAGCCCAGCGTTTCCACACATCTGCTGACAAGCTAATTTTTACAATATGTTTACTTTGATTCTGTATCTGTATGGCTTATATGTTTCCATAAATAAAGGGAATCCTAATCCTGTCACACAGGGTATGTCTTTTTCATCAAAGTGAGAAGTCTGGAGGGAATGAGAAGTCCAACACTAGTGCTGCTGTGATATGCTGGCTTTTCCCTAGGTTGCAGAAGCAACATTAGTACTACATGGTTTGAATGATGTCATTCCTCTCTCTTCATGTGGAGCAGCCAGACCAACCTTAAAGTCTTCAACCCTATGATCCAAAACAATTTTTTACCCGTGCTTTCCTAGGACTGCTTGTGACTTCTTTTGGTACCAACAGTTGGCCTCAGGACCATGTGCTTACCAGCCTGATGCTGCTGAGCTCTCTCTCTGGCCCCTGCCTGTGATTAATGCAATTTTCGGGTGAACTTTTTAGAGAGCGCCTATGGGGCATCAGCTGTAGGCACTGAGATCGTCCTCTTCCTTCCTCCTCCTGTTCTATTTTATCTGACAACTTAGACCCAAAAATCTACCCAACTCAGGGCCACCCTCCTTCCAAAGGCTGCCCCACTAAATAACAAATATGCTAACTAACTTCTAAACCACCTAAAAGCATTTTTCCTTTGCCCTCTTAAAAAATAATTTCACTATTTCCCATCCTAAAGTACAGATGAGAAGTACTGAATCAAGTCCTTATTTGCTTTCAATGGGCTTTGACATTTCTCAGTGTTTTTATTTTGTTCAGTCACTGCTCCTTTTTCCAGCTGTCTACTTTAATTTCCTTTGAAATGTTGTAAGCTGGTTTTCGTTTGCTTGTTCACATTAGTATGTTCCTATTTTTCTAATTCTTTACATGTCAGAAGCTTCTAATTCTGTGATTATGTAGGGAAAACACATAGAAGATGAACTTTCTCAAGATATGACATCAGCGTTTTCTTTGTTTGTTCGGTTTTTTTTTTTTTTTTTGCTATTTATCAGTATCACTTTTCCTAAAACTGCATTGAAACCTTTATTTGGCAACATATCACCCATAAATATTCCAATAGTTAAGATAATTAAATTCCATTTGATGTGGTGTTTTATATAGGAACTATCCCAATGAAATATAAAAGTGAAGTTTTAGTTTTTGTTTGTTGAATTTTATGTTTCATATATAAGATGGTTCACTTGGACATAAAGCAACCCAAGTTCAAGGGGCTACTGAGATAGCTCAGTGGACTAAAGCAAACTTAGGCAGGCCCAGGGACTGGGATTCAATCCCTTGCACCACATGCTATGCCAGCCCTGCCCCAGGACAGGCTGAGATGGCTACAAAAAAAAAGCAATCTAAATTTTACCTTATTTTAATATTACATATTCATTCAATATTTTGAGGTAAAATTCCATAAAATTGTTCAAATAATCAACATATTAACTTTATTATACAATTATGATTTTAAATGAAATATACTATTCTTACTATATGTGTACTCTCTCTTCTTTTTCTCTACATATGAAAATATGTATATATATGTGCAAGATAGCTCAGCAGTCTAAAGCGCCTCTCAGGGACCGTGGTTTGATCCTCAGCACCACATGCCATGCCAGCCCCTCCCCACAGGATGGGCTGAGCTGACCCCCCCCTGCAAAAAAAGAATCCGTGATGTGTAGCAAGACACTGTAATAAATAAATAAATTTTAAAAAATGCTATTTATTTGCTTGGTACAGGGTCTTGCTACACAGCTTAGCCTCATAGTGATCCTCCTGTCTCAGTCTCCCCAGCACTGGGATTATAGGCATGTGCCACTATGCCCAGTTTTGGTGGCCAGCACCAATACTGGCATGACATGCAGTACCGGGAATCGAACATGGGTCCTTGAGCTTTCCAGGTAGGCCCTTAGACTGCAAGCCACCTCCCTGGACATATATATGTGTTTGGAATTGTATTAATATATCATTATTGCACTGCGTATTCTGCTTTCACTTGCAAACATACACCTATCTATAATCACTTGTCCATATTTCTTTTAGGTGAAGCAAATGTATGGTTAATCACTCTGATTCCATTTGGCAATTCATGCCAGGATGCACATCTATCTATCTAACACTTATTTGGTCACCATATGCTATTTTGTAACTAGGTCAGTTGATACCAGGGACAATTGCTGAGTGAAAATATACCTGAAAACAGAGTACTGACTCTTTTCTCAGTAATTTATTTCTTCAGTCTCTGGTCTCCTTCCAACCTCCTTTTCTGGCACTGTGCTTTGATTTTCTCATGGCTCAGCTCCTCAGACAAGTCAACTCTCACTCTGGGGATGAGGGCAACTGGAAAGTGGCTTGCTCTGATCTTCACACTGTCTACGATCTCCATTCCCCTACTTGTCTTATCTCATCCTCTGTGAGTCTGTGTAAATGTTATCAATTCAAAGAGGCCTTTTCTGTCCTCTTTCTCTGGTAACTTTTTCACTAATTTAAAACATATACAAGCACATATGCACAGATCCACAGACACACGTATAAATGTGTAGGTGCACCACTCCCACCACCACTGTCACTTATGTTCTGTGGCACTGTCATTTATTTTCTTCATTGCACTTACTGAATGTTTTGTTACTTTTGTTCTTGTGTGTGCTATTTATCTCCTGCACTTGGAGGTGACTTCTCAGTGATGAAAGACTTGTTTGCTCTGCACGTAGTTATGTCCCTAGGTTATAGCCCATTTCCAGGGACATCAAGAGTTTTAACACAATATTCTAATTGCTGAAGGAGATTAGTTGGATTTTATATTAATTTTTTTCCACAAAATTAACTTCCCTACTTAAATAGAAGAATAAAAAGCAAAAGAACATTTGGAAAAGATGGTTTATGATATTTTCTCAAAGTGGAAGTCCTCTTGAACATTTGAATCTTGTTCATTCCTCTTTAAATATTAGCTGAAGGAATGCATTGGTGATTTAATGATACTGTAGCTTCAGTTGTGTAACTATACTAATCCAAGATAAGTGAGGACCCAGTGAGAACTCCAGGAGTATGCACTGGACCAGGCTCCATGCTTCATGGTGAAGAGGTTCAGCAAGCAGTGAGCACCAGATTAGAGGGCGTGGCCTCCTGCAGGGAATGGAGAGAGGGACACGGCAAAGGAGGAGGCTGTGTGGCCAGCATCCAAGTGACATAGGGCACTGTATATTTAGGTAGAAAGCTTAAGAGAATCAGTTTTACTTTCCCAAGCTGAGATTACTTGTATAGTATCCCTCCTGACCATATGTATGAGGAATGCTGATGACTTTCAAGCTTAAATTCCTTAGAAGTTATCTTTCTTCAGAGAAGACCCCTAGAACCTTGGCACCGAGGGAAATATTAATGCCTTTAAATATTAATGCATGATTTTGGGGACAATATTTCACCAGAACTTTTTTTATGTATTTAATACAAGGTCTAAAAGGTCTTACTATACAGATTGGACTTCTAGTGATCCTCTTGTTTTCAGTCTCCCAAGTGCTGGGATTATAGGCACACGCCACCACGCCCAGTCTCAATTGCCATCTCAGCATGCCTAGGGATGGGGCCATCATGGCAAGCTGGGGACCAAACACCAGTCCCTGCATATGCCTATGCAAGTGCTTTAGTCAGCTGAGCTATCTTAAGCAAGTTCAAGGACCAGGGCTCCATCCCCAGCACCACATGCCACACTGAGCCCCAATCCCCGGTGTGCTGAGCCAGACATGAGACCTATGTGCTGGTACACAACTATAATCCCAGCACTGGAAGGCTGAAAATAGAAAGATCACTATGAGTCTGAGCTGCATAATGAAATCCTGAAGCAAATACATAAATTTAAAAAAGTTTTGAAAGACATTAATAAGATAATAAGGACTATAACCTCATGAAACAGAAGAACTCCACCAAACAAGGCAAACAAAAAGAGGCAGGAAAAATGGGGGGCAACAATAGGAAAATAGCATGATAAGGATAAGTCAATACATATCATTTATAACCATCAATGTTAATGTCCTCAATTCACCAAACAAAAAGACACAGACAGAGTGGATCAAGAAACAAGATGCATTGCATATAAGAAACATTTAATTCAAACATAAATTTATAAACTAAAAATCAAAGGATGAAAAACAATACTCCATGTGACAAGAATGTAGAAGAAAGCAGGAGTAGCTATTCTATTTTCAGACAAAGTGAATTTTAAGTCAAGACTGATTAAGAGATAAAGAAGTTCACTACATCCTTGTAAAGGGAACAATCCAAGAGGAAGAGATAATAATCAGAAACATATGCAACAAATACAAGTGCACCCAACAGATGTTAATGGGCATGAAAATTCAAATAAACACTGATACAATTGTGTTGAGAACATCTCAATACCCCACTGTCATAAAAGGACAGATCAACTAGACAAAAAGTCAACAATGAAATAGCAAAGCTGAACCAAACTTTTGAAAAAATGTACTTAGTAAATGTCTGCAGAGTGCTCCAACCCTCAACATCAGAATATTCTTCTTAGCTGAACACAGGATGTTTTCCAAAATAGACGACATACCAGCTCATAGAAAATGCTTAAGTAAGTGCAAAGGGATCACAATTATCCAATGCATATTATCAGAACATAGATCAATGAAATCAATGGCAAAAGAAATGAGAAGAACTTCATTAACACATGAAAATTAAATAGGACCCTTCTGAACAACCAATAGATCAAAGATGAAGAATTAGGTCATTTATATCATTAATGATAATAAAAATACTATATACCAGAACTTATGAGATAAAAGCAATCCTTAGAAAGAAATTTATAGCAATAAATACCTATATCAGGAAATAAGAGCAAATGCAAATAAACAACTTAATGGTGAACCTGAAACTACCAGAAAGAGAAAGGCAGACCAAGCCATAAGATCATACGAGAGGGAATAATGAAGATCAGAGAAGAAATTAATGCATTGGTGACTAAGAAAATAATACAGAGTCAATGAATTGAAGAATTGGTTCTTTGTAAGATTAAATCAAATCACAAACCCTTACCACACCTTATCATAGAAAGGAAAGCGAAATCTCACATCCATACAGTTAAGAATGAAATGGTGAAATCACAGCAGACCCTGAAGAAATCCAGAAGATCCTCCATACCTACTTCAAAAACTTGTATTTTAATAAGATGGAAAATGCAGAAGAGATGGACAGGTTCCAGGGTGCATATTTATTTCCAAAGCCAAATCAAGAGCATATAAAAATCCTAAATAAAACAATATCAATCAATGCATTTGAAGATGTAATTAAAAATATGCCAATGGACTCAGGGATATAACTCAGTGGCAGAAGTGCCTACCTGGCAAGTGCAAGGTTCCGAGTTCAATGTCTGGTGCTGAAAAAAAAGAAAGAAAGAAAAGCCTAAGTCTTGCTGAATTCTACAAGAAATTTAGAGAAGACCTAATATCTCTGCTTCTAAAATTCTTTAATTAAAATGAAAATGCAGCAATACTTCCTAATTCATTCCTGGAAGCTTGTATTACCCTCATACAAAAGCTGGAGAAGAACTCAACTAAGAAATAAAATTATAGGCCAATCTCCCAAATGAGCATAGATGCAAAAATCCTCAATAAGATACTGGCAGAAGAATGCAACAAATAATAAAGAAGATTATAGATCATGAACAAATGGGATTCAGCCAAGGAACACAGGGATGGTTCAGCATATATGTCAATAAATGTAACATACAACAATAACAGAGCTAAGGACACAATTATATGATATCTCAGTAGGTACAGAAAAATCTTTTGATGAAGTCCTGCACCCATTCATTAAAAATACCCTGCAGAAAGTTGGAATATGTGGTCTTTATCTCAATGTGATAAAAGCAGTCTATGTCAAAGCAGCAGCCAACATCTTACTAAATGAAGAAAAACAGAAAGCTTTCTCTCTAAAATCATGAACAAGACAAGTATGTCCACTGTCTCCACTCTTATTTAATACAGTCCTAGAAACTTTAGTCGGAATAGACAAGAGAAAAAAATAAAAGGAATAATTATAGGAGATGAAGAATTTAAATTATTATAATTTGCATATGACATTATACCGTACATAGAAGACCCCCCAAACTCCATTAACACTGGCTGGATTTAATACAAAAATTCAGTAACATAGCTGAAAGTCAATAGTCAAAAATCAATAGTCTTCTTATACCCAAATAATAAATTCACTGAGAGAGATATTAGGGAACCAAGACCTTTCACAATAGCATACAATAAGTGAAGAAATAGGAAACAATCTAATGAAGGATGTAATGACCTCTACCTTGAAAATTACAGCACTCTGGAAAAGGAGAGAATATCAGAAAATGGAAAGATAACCCTTGCTCTTAGGTAGGAAGAACCATAGAGTAAAAATGGCCACAATTCCAAAACTGTTACACAGATTTAATGTAACTAATTCCAATCAAAATTCCAAGAGTGTATCTCATAGCATTAGAGAAAACAATTCTAAAATTCATTGGGAATAAGAAGAGGCAGAGAAATCATTCCTAAAATTTATTTGGAACCACAAACAACCTAGAATAGCAAAGGCAATCAGGGCCAATAAAGACAAGGCAAGAGGCATCACAATTCCTGACTTGAAATTATACTACAAAGCCACTGTGATAAAATCAACATGGTATTGGCAACAAAATAGACATGAGGATCAGTGGAATAGATTAGAAGACCAGAGGCATCTACGAAAACACTCAGCCATCTTATCTTCGACAAAGGGGCTACACAAGCTCACTGGAAGAAAGATAGCCTCTTTAACAAATGGTGCTGGAAAACATGGCTTTCTACATGCCGAAAACTAAAACTTGACCCAGCTCTATCACCATGCACTAAGTTAAAGTCAAATGGATTAAAGATCTAAACATTAAAACAGAAACACTCAATCTCCTGGAAGAGAAAGTAGGAGGAACTCTTGAAGACATAGGGGTAGGTAAACAGTTCATGAACAAACATATATTCACATGGGAAGCTCTTGAAAGAATCAATAACTGGGATCAACTCTTCTTGAGGAGCTTCTGCATGTCAAAAGAAATTGTCAACAGAGTGAAAAGACAACCCACAAATTTTGAAAACATCCTAACTAATAAGCAATCAGACAGAGGTCTGCTGTCTAGAATACATAAAGAACTAAGATATAAACAGGGCCCTCAAATTTAAAGACCCAGTTCAGAAATGGGCATCTGAGATGAATACACACTTCTCAGAAGACGAAATTAAAGAAGCGAATAAATATATGAAAAAATGCTCCACATCACTAGTCATCCATGAAATGCAAATAAAAACAACACTGAGATACCATCTCACTTCAGAAAAAATGGCTATCATAAGGAAATAAACCAACAACAAATGTTGGAGAGGTTGTAGGGAAAAGAGAACATTTCTCCACTGCTGGTGGGAATGTAGACTGGTACAACCATTGTGGAGGTCAGTGTGGAGACTCCTCAAAAGACTTCAAGCTGGCTATCCCCCTATCAGGAATTTTCCCAGAGTATCATAGTGATATATGTGTACCTATGTTTATAGCAGCACAATTTTTGATAGCAAAATCCTGGAAACAACCAAGATGTCCATCACATGAGGAATGGTTGAAAAAGATGTGGTGTTTCTATATAATGGAGTATTACTCAGCTATTAAGAATGACAAGCTTGAAGCATTTATACTGAAGTGGATGCCACTTGAACATATACTCATAAGTGAAATAAATCAGATGCACATGTGTAAATATCATATAGTCTCCCTAGTATAACAAGAGAAAAGCAGAAATACAAAAGGAAACGTACAACAACAACTAAAAACAATTGAGTCAGATAAGGCAAAGTGAATGGCATATGCTGCAGGATACTAATCAGCTTTTCTTCTGGATGGTTAACAACCTAAGATCACAAATCAGAGTTGGAGAAATAGAAGAGCCACAAGGCCAGCCAACATTTTGGCCCTAGCCTTTCAAGGTCAGCGAAGACTCAGGACATTGAAGAACCTGTACTGCAACATCATGGAACTCAGTTGAGCTCCAAATTTTCTGAACAAGGAGATTATGGAGCCACAGAAGAAAGAGATTGAAGTTCTATAGTGTGCCTGGGGAGAGTCACATGGAGAGAAAACTTTCTCTCAAGCTCTCACAGAGAGCAAACTGGTCAAGCATTGGCCATGACTCATCCACACGGATGGCACAGACAAAGGATCTACAGAATAAGGTACAGGACTACAAAATAAACCCTGAGGGTATTTCACTGACCTCATAAGAAACATAAAGTACATGTGTTGGTGTATAGGTCTTGCTCTATCTAGGTCTTAACCATCCAGCAGAAAAGTGTAAAAATGAGGTATACACCAGAGGGCCATAATAATAAGTTGAGCTGTAAATGGCTATGGTCAACAACTTCTTTGGATAATTCACTATTGTTGTGAAATGCTGGACTGTGTTGGATTGAGTTGTCGAGTTCAGGTACCTAAATTAGTTGGATGACAATGGAGTGCCCATCTTTGACAGGTGTAGACAAAGGAAGAGGTATAGAAAGGAAGAATCATGGTGTGTGTGTATGGACAGTACAGTTGGGATAGATAACACCATGCTTCTACATAATTCTATGAGAGGCAAGATTTGTACTAATGGTGTTTGGACAGGATATTATGTTGGCTTCTAGTAGTATGGACAACCACTAGGAAAATAACAAGGTATAAAGTATTAATTATTGAATCTTTGATATAATTCAGGTATAAAAATAAGATACACAAGCCGGGCGTGGTGGCGCACGCCTGTAATCCCAGCACTCAGGAGGCTGAGGCAGGAGGATTGTTGTCAGTTCGAGACCAGCCTGAGCTACAAAGTGAGCTTAAGGACAGCCTGAACTGCATAGTGAGACCCTGTCTCAAAAAGACAAAAAAAAAAAAAAAAAAAAAAAAAAAAAAAAAAAAAAAAAAAAAAAAAAGATACACAAACAGCTACACTCTCTAATTTACTGATAAGATACACACAGCATAATAATGTCTGTAAGTATATCATCTATGCACCTTCTACGATACCAAAACATCATGAAAACAGTTTGCAATGTTTTAATTTATCAAATCCATCTTGTCAAGGTATCTTAAAACTGTCTCATTGATATTTGTACTTGAATAAATTTAAAATAAAATTAAATAAATAAACAAGAAGAGGCCTAGAATGGCAAAGGCAATTTTGGACAACAAAAGTAAGGCATCAGGCATCAAAATTCCTGACTTGAAATTATACTATAAAGCTATTGTGATAAACATAGTGTGGTACTACCCCCCATAAGACCTAAATATCAAAGGATCAGATTAGAAGATGCAGAAATAACTGCAGACACACTCAAGTGTCCTAACTTTGATAAAGGTGACAGATACATTCACAAGAAGATAGCATCTTTAATAAATGGTTTGGGGAAAACTGACTGCCTGTGGCCAAAGATCAAAACTGGACCCATGTGTTTTACCATGCACTAAACTAAAATAGAAATGGAGCAAAGATCTAAAAATTAAAACAAGTTAAATTTTCTGTAAGAATAGGTAAAACTCTTGAAGACATTGGCATAGGCAGACTTTATTAATAAAACTCCAATCACATAGGAACTATTACAAAGAATCAAAAATTGTGATCTCATCTTATTACAAAGCTTTTGCACAGAAAGAGTGAAGAGACAGCCCGCAATGTGGGAAAAACGTTTGCCAGCTGTTCCTCAGCCAAAGGAAAACTACGGAGAACATACAAAGAGCTCAAAAAAAACCAATCTCCTAAATTCAAAGACCCAATCAGAACATTGGCTTCTGAGAGGAATACACATTTCTCAGATGAATAATACAAATATTAATAAATAATGAAAATGTGTAACGTCACTCAACAGCACTGAAATTCCATCTCATCCCAAAAAGAATGGTATTATCAAAAAATCAACCAGTAACAAATGCTACACAGGCTAGAGGGAAAAAGAAACCCTTCTCCAACTGGTGGTGAGAGTGTAGACTGGTACAACCATTGTAGAAATTGCTCAAAAACTCAGATTTGAGAGACAAGATCAGGTGCATTCAGTGTGACATGGCTACTAAGAAGACAATATGCAATGTATTAATTATTGAAACTGTTCTACTAATTGGTTTTGAAACTGTCTCATTGCTATTTGTTTCTCAATAAAATTATTAAAAGTAAATAAATAAACCAAAACTGGGACTTGAAGTCCCATTTAAGCAACATATTCCCATTATGGATATCATCACAGAAGAATTAAAAACATTGTAGCACAACAATATATATGCACTCGTGTTTATAGCAGCAAATTTATAATAGGGTATTTTATCTCAGCAATGAATAAAAGTAAAACAATTCTGTTTATATTAATTTCATGAATGCTCAATGCATTCTTTGGTGATAGAAATTGGAACAATATGTGGAAGACTGAACAAAAAAAGGTGAGGAAACTATTTAGGTGGATATAATTGGCATATGTGAGGATTATATTAAGCTTTTGATTTTAGAAACTTGAATATAAGAATTCAAGATTTGTTATACTTTACCCCATGTATATTTTATCTGAATTAATTAAAAGAAACAGCCTATTCCACTGAGGTAGAGTTATTTAATAAAAATTTTAATTTTTAAAAAATATCTTTTGTTTATCTCTTTGGGGCCAGCATGGTCTGCCCAGGGTTCCAGGGCCAGTACAGCATGTGATACCAGGGATGGGACCTGGATCCTTGTACTTGCCGGGCAGGCACTTAGACCAAGTACCCCTTTGCTTTTACATATAATCTACCCAGTATTAGATTAATTAATTATGCAGTATTGGATTAATGTTAGAAACCTATTTAGTGTGGGGCTGGGGAGATAGCTAAGCACTTCCTTGGCAAGCACAAGGGCCTGAGTTCAATCCCCGGTTCTGTCAAAAAAAAACAAAAACAAAAACAAAACGATTTACCTATCTTTTAGAAAAATTATTTAAATCATTATCACTTTAAATGAAATTTGATTATCTTTTGGCCATTATTTAATCCATAGCTTACCCATCATTGTGCACTATCCAGTGAAGTAAAGTGATATCAATTGGAGCACTTGAAGCTTTTTACTTAAGGTCTAATTATGTTTATTTTTTTATAGTAAAGAAATATATATTGTATGCTGATAAGGAAGTGGAAGAGAACAAGAATTTCTAAAATAAGTAGTTGTGGGTCAGGGGTTCTGCCAAAAACATAAAATAAGTAGTTGTTAGTTGAAAGGAAACATTTGATAGTCTTACCTTACAACATTTGTGCTTTATCTCTCTGTTCTGGGAGAAGGTGGGTAGAAATGGGAGCAGAATAGCTGGGAGCTTCAAAGTTTACATCCCTGCTTGTGGGAGTCTGTGTTAGCATATATGGTTGCTGGGTGACTGTCTCTGTCGCCTAGATGTAGCCTGGCAACTTGTCAACAAAAGGGACTGCATTGAGTTCTCTAGTAACCAGTCAGAGAAATAGTTTAAGGATGAAATTATAAGAAACAGACAGCAAAAATGAACCTAATATTTCTGTGTGGTTGCTTCAGGAACTTTAATAAGTGACCTTACACCCCACAAGGAGAGACAAATTAGCCTGCATCACATGGATCTCCTTGGTTGTAAGAATGGGGTACAAACACATTTTTTGTTTTCTTTTCTTTTTTTCTTTCAGACAGTGTCTAGCTTTGTAATTCAGGCTGGCCTCGAACTCACTATGTAGCCCAGGCTGACCTCAAAGGCGTGGCAATCCTCTTGCCTTAGCCTCCCTTTTGATTGCCAGGATTACAGGCAAATGCCACCATGCCTGGCCACAATTTATTTTTCTAAGAAAGACAAAACTCCCAATGTTTACTTATTAGTGATCTTTCTAGGCACTTTAAAAAGCCTATTTTATGTAAAAGAGCTAGAACAGGAATATGGGTATGCTAAATAGTTCTCAAAAAGTGCTTTATGTGTTGGTCTAAAATGCATGCAGCTACCCACTGTAGATGTGCTTAGTTTATTTCTAACATGTCTTAAAATATAATGAACATTTTCATGATCAACATTTGAAAATATATTTGAATAGTGATTTTTTAGTGCTCCTATTAAAAATACCCAATTAAGAATTGTGGTAAAATACCAAGTGGAAATGGTACACAAATAGGGAAGCTCTGGTTTGTTACTAACGTGGGGAAGTGTACAATATATTTGCTAAAGAGAAGTTGCAGAGCAGATCCACTCAGTGAAGATGCTGCTGATCTATAGTATGTCGGAAGCCAGGACTCCCAGGAGGAGGCTCCTTTGAATCATCCTGAACATGCCATCCCCAGGGAAAAACCTTCTTCTTCAATAAAACTGGTCCCTGGTGCTAAAAAGAATAAGTACAACCATTACTACAAAACACAAGATCTCATTAAACTCTGTGTAAGCATGTTCTGTGTGTGTGTGTGTGTGTGTGTGTGTGTGTGTGTCCAGGTGCATGCACATAACACATCTAACTTCCAAGGCACATACCAAAATTACCGGTGATTATCTGTTACCTATGTGTCCTAAGGATAAGGCATACATTATTCAATATCTCTTAGGTACAGAGTAGGAAAACAAAGACCTTACTCTCTAATATTCTGAAACCCTGCCCTCTGAGCCCCAGATAATTTAACTAATATATGTAGAAAATTCACAGGACTGCTAGTTCTGTTGAAGTGACATTGGACCACAGTGTGAAGACCCTTTTGGGCCATCATGTTCCACATGCTAACTTGCTTTGGAGCTGTGAAAATAAACAGAAGTATTCTCTACAGAGATTTAAAGATAACCCATTCATGTTATTGCATAAAGCATTCCTAAACTGAATACCCTTTTCTCCAACCAATCATAAGATACCATAAATATCATAATGCATGATTAAAATGACATAATGGCTGTTGTGTTAGTGACAAAATATTGAGATGGGGCAAGAAAATAGTTTACATTTGTCATTTTACTAATGGCTAACATGTTGCTCATGTTACAGAAATTGCATGCTTTTTTATCCCAGTATGAGCTAAATTAGGTATTTCTCTAAAGAAGTTGGCCAATAAAAATACCATCCCAAAACACAGACACACACACACACA
>PVKA01002611.1:98772-122654 GCA_004027165.1 Ctenomys sociabilis
AAAAAAAAAAAAAAAGAAAGAAATGCTGGCCTGGGACAGGATAAGTTCAGGAAACATTGTAAAGATTTCTTTGTTAAAATAGGGCAAGGAGTTCTTTATCCTGACCAAGACTACCACTTTCAAGAAGCCCAAGAACAGCAGCCTATGACAATCTTTAACTTGGGAGTTAAAGACTGTACTTCTGCATTCATCCAACAAGTTTTAAAACTGGCTGGAGAAGAGCTGTGGTTTTTCCTCAAATTCTGGATTTATTCGAAAATTCATGTGTATGTATTTTTATCCTACGTTGAACTTCTTGATCTTCCAACTTATCTCAGTGAAATAGGCTTTTCTAGGCTCTCTCTTCTTCTGTCTCTTCTCTTTCACTCTTTATTTTTCTTTTTCTTCGAGGGACCAAAGCTTTTAAGCTGCTTTATATTGGGGAAAAGGGAGGCAATCAAGCATAGAAAGCATCTTGAACGTCAAATAGCTCTTACAGCACACAAACTATTATTTAAAAGTAAATTAAGTGGAAACATATTGATTCTATTTCCCATAAATAACACAGGGTCCTCAAAAATCAAGGGAGAATGTCCTTTGCACGATGTGTGCTGTTTTGTTGAACCAAAAACATCTGAAAAATACTTCTAGGCCAATGAATCCAAAATATTTACCCATCCCTATTTATAACATGGTGGTGGTGGTGGAGGGGCAAACCCTTGATTTATGATGACAGCAAAACTGCTCACATCTGTTGAGTGGGCAACTAACAACCAGTGTGAACCTCAAGATAACCTTGTTCTTGCATCTCTCTGGGATTAGAAAATTAAGCACGGATCAAAGACACTGAAGCTCTTACTTAAATAGAGTTGTTCTCTTTTGCTCTTGCTAGAGATTTGCTCATCTGAAAGACTTGGAAATTATCTCAAATTATGTGGCAACACATCATGTTTGTGTAGATGTGGGGTGATGCCAATATTTGCCAATAGTCCACATAGGACCCCTTGTAGCAGCAATCCCCTACAAGGAGTTCTGGTTTATTGTCCCTTAACAAATCACAGCCATTTTCCTGTGCACAGGTCTCTGACTTTTCATTAAAGAATAAAACATTGAAATTTTATGGAGCAAAAGGACACTTCCTCCTGGCTGGTATTCCCAAGCATCTTCATATCTGTTTACTGACTCACATTCCATATGATACTGATAATTCTTTCAAGTTCATTTAACCTTGGCAGGGGCTACATCCTGTGTGCAAGGATTTTTTTTTTTAATGGCAGCAGTGAAAACCCAAACAGGATGCTTGTGAAATCTGGCCAAATAGATCCACCAGGGCCCTTGTTCTGTTTTACCCAATTACTATTAACAGCATTCTTATCACCTAGTTCAGAAACAGTGCCAGCCAGCCACTCCCACCTGGTTCTTAAATCCTTTGGTGATTTAGTATCCTTGTTTGATAGTTAAAGAAACTGGGACGCTGGGACATGAAGGAGTTCTTTCCTTATTGCCAGCCTAATCTAAAGCAAATCTTGGGAAGAATGTATACTTTCTAGTGCCTTTCCTTCTACTATTTATTGCAAGATTTCACTGAGCCACAGAGAAAAAGCTGACCTGAAAAGAGGATTATGGGCTGGCAAGAAAGCTCTGAGGACTAAAGTGCCTGCTTAGGCAAACTTAGGCAAGCACAGGGACCGTGGTTCTATCCTTAGCAGCATGTGCCATGCCAGCCCCACCCCCAGGGCACACTGAGCTGGCCACAGTCTGGACATAGTGGCATATGTCTATAATCCCAGTGCTAGGGAGGTTGAAAACAAGAGGAGCGCTATGAGTCCAAGCTGCCTAGTGAGACCCTGTAACAACCAAATAAGTTTATAAAAAAAAAGAAAGACAGAATTGTTTTTCAAACTTCCTTTTCTCCCAAGAACAGCCTTTGCATAACTGAGTTTTACATATTGCACTGAACTGAACATGTTTAAATTTAAAGCATTACCAAAAATGTCCTATGGTAGATTAAATAGGAGGGAAGGTCGATATACCCTGTAGGCAGATTCGAGTCTCTAGGACTCCTTGCCTTGGGGCAGGCTTCTCAACCTTGGTTGTGATTATTAACTGCCACCTCTGTCAAGGCTTTTTAGTACTTCTCTACTGCTTCTACTTCCATCATGAAATTTTAATACCACAGATACACCTTGCATTTTTTTATGCATTCAGTGATTTCATCGGGCCACAAACCAATGTAATATCTAAGGTAAAGTTCCCTGGTCCCACAGTGTGAGTCTTTACTGGCCCCATGAACATGCTTTCAAGGTACCTACATCTGAAGAGCATACAGTAGTGGCCTATGATGCTCTCATGGTCAAGCTCAGCTGCAGTAAAAGTGACCAAGAGGCTGCAGAAACTATGTAAACTTTGCCAAGTTGTTCTAAAAAGCACAGAAAACTTTCCCTTGTGTTAAGCAGAAAAATGTTTTAAAAGAGAAAATAGATGTATTTTTTAATGTGTATGAATAGTTTTCTTGAGATAGAACTCTTTAAATAAAGTAGACTTTAAAATAGTGTCCAGTCTAGCTGTGTGTTTTCAAGCAAAAAAGAGATGAGTGATCATTGA
The DNA here is from genome assembly GCA_004027165.1 of Ctenomys sociabilis. Classification (NCBI taxonomy): domain Eukaryota; kingdom Metazoa; phylum Chordata; class Mammalia; order Rodentia; family Ctenomyidae; genus Ctenomys; species Ctenomys sociabilis. The sequence goes on from PVKA01002611.1 coordinate 101,356, forward strand.
TTTGACTTTCCTTCCTATGGACGGGGATATTGCCTCAATGTTATGCTTAATGTTTCACTAGTTATAAAATATTTTGCAGATATTATGTGGTAAACCTTCTGTTTTAAGTTTTAAATGTTGGATTTTAGGTTTTGCATTTTTCCTGTGTGTCTGGACAACTCCTGCCAGTTCTGGCACAGTTCTCCATCTCTTTTCCCAACTCGGTAAATTGTGACCGAACACAGCATTTGTACTTATCTGGTCACAGTTAATATTTTCCCACTAAGCTGAAAATACCTTTTTGGGAAAAGCAATAACAGTGAGATAATGGTGAGCAGTTAGTGAAGATGCCTATGGTATATGATATTAAGACTCCTATTTAATAGAAAAGTTAAGAGCTCCTAGTTAATATAAATATTTTGATACTTTTGGTACTTATGGCTCTCATTTCAGAAAGTTGGCATATTTCCAAAGCCTTCTGGAATGTGAACAATAAATGTTTAATAAACACTTAGTAACTACTTATTACTCCAAAATTTCTAAAACTGACTGAAAGTGTTTGTGTATAATAGTCTAATTTTCCTACACTGACATATTATGGAAGGGATTTTTATTCTTTAATTGAAAAATGCAAGTTTTCAAAGAATTACTTTTCTTTTCCTGTTCCTCGTCCTCTTCTTTCTTCATCAGCATGTGTGCACATGTGTGTGTATGTGTGTGTGTGTGTGTGTGTGCCTCCCCACAGTGTGTTTGTGCATGTGTGTGTATGTGTGTCTACATGTATGGCCCTTGAGACTAGACCCAGAACCTTCACAGTGAGTTACATCCTCATCTCTTTGTTTTGACTTTGATACAGAATCTTGCTGAATCAGTGAGTTGCCTGGACACTGCTTAAACTTGCAATTCTCCTGCCTCTGTCTCCCAAAGTGCTTTTTTGGCACTCTCAGGGGAAGGGCTATATCTTCTCTCTGGTAACTTGCTTTCCTTATTAGTTGCTATTTTATAGCACCTTTTCATTGCACTGACATCTCCTTTATATTTTTTGCAGTACCAAGAATTGAATGCAGGGGTGCTCTACCACTGAGATATCACCCCAGCCTCTCATTTTTTGTTGATACAAAGTCTCCCTCAATTGCCCACGTGGGACCTGATCCTCTGCCTCGGCCTCCTTTGGTGCTGGGATTTCCCTTATCCCTCTTCACTTCCAAGCAGATTGAGGTATATTCTCTTTTGAAAAAATGCATTTGATGTATATATACTATCTCCTGAGGAAGAGTTTAGCCACTCCTTTCATTTCACACCAACTCTCTCCATGTAGGGTAGGTTCGGATCTCTTCTTTCACTGAAGTGTCTTCTTAGAACTTCATTAGTGAGTCCCAATCAGCTGTTCCAAGAGTTTTCCCTCATTTCCCCTCACAATAACTTTGTCACATTTACAACTGTTACCCACTTCGCAGCTGGAAATGCCCTTCTCTGTTAGCCAGCCCACTATATTGAGCATGGGGAGGGTAAACCTTCCTCAGGCTGAATTCAGGGCCTACAAATATGAATGTGATCCAGAAGCTAAGGAGGCCAAAGCCTAGGTCCCAGTCCCTGTTCCTATTGAGCACATTGTTTGTCGACTCCTTGAGAGACCAGAGAGAGACAGAGCTTGCTCACAGGAGCACTGGATTCTTAGATCAAAAGAGAAGGAAAAGAGGTTTTTCTTCTTGTTTGCTAAGCCTGTGCTATTGGGGTCTCCCTCTGCTATGCCTAGGTGGAGTTATCTTCTGTCTCTCTATTTTCTGATTTGCTGAGAAATCTTTGCTAGTAGAAACTAGATTAGGGTAATACCATAAAGTTTGAATCTGAGTTGGTTGATGTTAGCAAGAATTAGCTTCTTTACCTTGTAGAAGATCTAAAAGTCCTAAGATGATTTATGTACATATATGTACCACATTTTCCTTGATCTGGCCAGCTCTCTAAGGAGGTTCAGTTGAGAGCAAATGGTAGGAGATAAGGATGCCAGAAAAAGACAAAATTATCCATATACCTACCCTATTCTGACCTTCTATGAATGAACAAGAAACTTTTTAGGAAGATCATCCTCTAGGTCAGTTGTCCTTAACTGGTGGTGATTTTTCAACCTCCAGGGACATTTAGCAATGTCTGGAAATATTTTTCATTGTCATATGCAGGATAACGGGGAGTGCTACCCATGAATAAAAGCCCACATTGTCCCTAAATATTTTAAAAATTACAACCCATTTATGCTCAACTAAATTCGTATCATCTAAAATATCAATAATGCTGAATTTGAGCCTTGGACTTCTGATTCTCTAAAATAAGCTGAGTGAGAAAGATTTCTTCCTAAAATATGATGAGTCACTGAACTCTTTTGAAACTCATGATAAGGGTCTCTAACAAGTGAAGTAGCAGGCTCAGAGTCCACATAGTTTGCTCATATTCATATAGACAGTCAGTGAGGATACCTTTCAAATGGGTATGATATCCCCACCCAACCCACTGGTCCATGCGCTCTTTGACATTATCTTCCTCAAGCAGCTGAGGTGACTCAGTAGTAGGTGATTGAGGCTAAAATGATTTCTGGAAATATATTAAGTCAGCTGGAAAAAGTTCAGGCATGGAGAACAAAGGCCACACCTTCTCAGGGACAATGGCAAGGGAATTACAGTGGGAAGAAATAAAGGAGGTGGCTATCTGCTATGTGAGGACTGGAGATGAGAAGGCAGAGGCCAAAGTTGCAGGAAAATGGGGAGACAAGGTTGGCTGAGCCAATCAAGGGCATTTGCATCAGAATCATCTGGCACCTAGACGAGCAAAAGACTGGCAGAGACGTGCAGTGGCGATTCCAGCTAGCTGGTCTCCACTGGAGTCCATACTTGAGTGTGCCCCACTTGTAACACCTTCCAGACACTGAATAGCCCAGTTCTCGTGGCCTCTGAGACTTCGACTTAAGAAACTTTCCCCTGGCCTTCTACTCCTCGAATGTCCCCTTTCAGAGCAGCTGTACAATAAACAACAGAGTTTAAATGTTTTGGCTGGTAAGATATTATTTATAATTCACGTATTGTTAGTAATTTTTTCCAATATCAGAATTTAAAAATATATTTCTGTGATTGTAGAGTCACTGCTTTAAGAAATATCAGCTATTTTCATAGTCCAAACTCTATTCTACTTTATTTAGAAAAGAGACAACTTAAGTCCAGAGAGTGAAAATCACCCACAAGTTTAAAGTAGAGCCAATGAAAATATGTTTTTTTTTCTCTCTGTGTCCTTGGCTACTATTTGTTTTCTTGAATGGGCACTTTATCTATATATCTTCCTAGTATCTGTCTGTTTACTATGTATACACACACACATACACACACACTCAAACTAAAATTGAAAAATGAAAACCTGAGTTCTCCTTTTATCCAAACTTACCAAGTTCCTATGCAAGAGCTCTTCTATTATCAGTTTCAGAAAAAGCTTTATGATTGCATGTGTGCACACTACTGGTGGCTGTTGCCTCCAGACCCGCAGGTCAGTGCTCTTCTGTCCCTCTTTTTGGCCACTATAACTTCTGTTGCTCAAGATGAGACATGACAAAACAGATGACACATTTGTGCTGTTGAAGGAAAACTCAGTGACTCAGACACAGATTGTTCCATGCACCTTTCATCCTCATTATGAGGTACCTTTGCCAAGGTCAAGTGGTGACATTCTGATTTACCACTAACGTAAATGGTTACAACTCACATTTGATGAGAATCTGAAATTCAGGGGAAAAAAAATATTTTTTTCCCTAAGGTTTTCAGTTTTCTTAGTCCAACTTGCTTTTCTGCTTTATTGAGAATATTATTTTCCTTTTAGTTCAACAAAAAGAAACTATCTGAAAATAGTACTATATATCTTCAGATAGTCATCAGATTCTTTGCCAAATCTTTAAATTTAAGATCAACTCTCACCAAATTTCTGAAACCTCTCTTGAGCATCTCATAGAAATGCCCGAGGAGCCTCACTGCCCTTGCTGGCCAGATTTGGCTGAAGCGAATTGGGAGGCAGCTAAGAAATGTGCGTTTGGCTCCCTGTGGCTTTGCCATTTACAAGATCTGGTATCTGAATAAATCAGGAGTGCATTTCTCTTGGCTCTTTAAATAGTGACTCCAGTCTTCCTAAGGTTTTTGTCCGGGTTGCCTGAAAGTGGACAATTTTCACAAGTTTATTTTGGCACCCATGGCATGGATTTTTATTGAAAGTCACAGTTGTTTTAGTAGGCGCCACATCTTGCCAGCCAATCTCTGCAGGGGCCTCGCAGCCAACTCGGTGAGAACTATGTGCACCCAGAACATGCCAAACAAAGGGTGACCTGCGTCCATGATTGGTGTCCTGCATATGACCACTGCTTCTAAGGGCTGTGTTTGTGGGCTTTCTGAGGCAATCTATTTTAAATTGAAAACTCTTCAGATATTTTATGGAAAATATGCCAGTTGCCCCTGGGGTCATATCCATTTGGAAAGGCAACAGTGGGATAGGTTAACTGGGATATACATTTTTTCAAGAATGAAGCAAAAAAAATTTGTCTGAGCAAAGGTGAGGGTGTAGCCTAAGAACAATCCTCAAAAGTGCCCTTGAGTATCCAGCAGGACAGACCACTCATTAGGAATCTTCTAAGTAACTGTACAGAACTATTTATACCACCACGCATAAATCGCCACATGCTTACCACAAATAAGCCAAGACTGACTTTAATTGTAGTTTACAACACCTTTGTCCCAAGATTAAGTATCCTGCATTTCTCTTTTATTATTCTTTCTATAGACCATCTACTCTAGTGTTTTACTACTGTGTAAGATTGGAAAGTCTGTCACAGTTTCATTAATTTAGTTATGATTCAAATGGTTTAGTAATGGTTTTAAAATAAAAATTAGTCTAAAATCTGCTGTCAGATATTTTATATTTTTAAATAAGCTTCTTAGTAAATTTTCCAGCAATGCCAGAAAACTAATATAGAGTAAAATAGTGTATGACAATACATTTGATTGGCTTCTCTGAGGAAAAATACATTTCTTACAAACCAGAACTGCAAAGAAACCTGTTATTTTACAATTTTCACCTCCCTTTCAATTAAGCTAGTAAGCTTAATGTTTTTCTTTTGAATTCCCCAGGGTCAGATGGTACTCTTAAAACCTCATGATTACAAAAACAAGGGACTTTTCCAGAATCACATGGGTAAAGTCTCAACCTGTTGTTACAAAATACTACTCAGGAAGCCAGCACTTCACTCTCTAGGGGAGCTCACAGACTACATGAACTCAGAGTCGCGGGGGCAACAGCATGAAGCTGCAGTGACCATGGTATTCGGCACCACTCGATCCACAGCCAAGTATGGTGGTCCTTGGGAATTACTACTTCCTAGTCATTTTCCAACTGATTTGCCCTTTTCTATTTCCACTGAAGACAGAAAGAGTACTTCCCCATCCTCCCTTTCAAGTTCTAGCTAAAAATATGAAGGGAAACATATATCAGAGCAGGGCTTTTCAGACCTTTCCATGCATGAGAATCACCTGCGTACCTTGTCATGGGACTGAACCTGAACTAGTCACCTAGTCAGCCAGCACATGACATGCAAGTTGACAGGTGAAGGCAGTGCTATGTCTTGAGAATCACAATTGGTGATCACAAAGTATTAAAGACTCTTGGCAAGGATTTTTTTCCTGGATTGGGATGGAAGCATGCAAAAGAAAGATTTGATTGTAAAACTGTCAGCATGTCATAGCTAATAGGGATAGAAAACAGTGTGTTGAGAATAGCAGAGAGGAATAGAAACTTCCTAAGTCTTTGATTAGGTCATTATGCCATGAAATTGTAATTTCTCTAAGTCTTAGACTTCTTGTTTGGTGAAATAATAAATATTATGTTTAAGTCACTACTTGTCTGTAATACTTTGTATTGCATACAACCAAAAAGTTCTTCTCTATTACGTATATTAAATGGATCCATTCAAAACCAGGCTTGTAATCTGTTAGTCCAGGTGCCCACCTCATCTAAAAGTCATTGTCACAGGGCCTGGAGGATGGGAATCCTATGACTGTAGAGAATATTCTATCATGTGCTGCTGGGAGGGTGCATATTCTTAAGATTGTGAAAACCTCTTCTTTAACCTCTGACACAAAATTGGAAAAAAAAGAAAATGCAGAGGGACAAATGAGTTTGAAGTGTTTCTTCTATTTTCTTATTCTTCTCATTAAACTATTCTGAGGACTGAAATCAGTGATGCTCATGGTAGAACTCATAAGGCGAAGATAGCTATTGAAACTTGTTAACATCCAGAAGTACCCTTTGATGTTTAATATCGAGGACATTGGTTAAAGAACTACAAAAAGTTAGCTAATTTGCATTGCTTTAGAAAATTATAACATTTGCTTCTCTTAGTATTGAACAGCGTAGATGCAACTTATCAACAATGAATTTTTAATTTGTTTGAAGAGTATGTATCTCTCCAGCTCCATCAAAGTATTAGTTTTTCCCTACCATCTCAGTTTTTCAATGTATTGGTGAGATTACAGTCTTATCTTCTGTGAAAAATAAATAGCAGTAGCTTGGATTGGATAGAAACATAGGTACACTTCATTTTATAGTCTAAGTATAAACAGTCCAAGACAAGCAGGCAGCTCCTTGGTGTTAAGGACTTCGCTTTTATATCTCATATCATATCAGTGGCTTCCATCTCATGAACCATGATGGCTGCCCAAGCTCCTACCATTATAACTTTGTTCCAGCCATCCAGGATTGGGGAAGAAGAAATAAAAGGGATAATCTTCCCACTAATATATGAACTTTTAGGGACTTTGTGCCCAGGTAAAACCAAGTTTTATGAGTGAAGAAGTAAAGAATGAATGAGTAGTAACATGAGAGACACATAATCTCTTCCATACTCATTAGCCAGCTGTCCTTGCACAATAGTGTAAAAAAAAAGAATTAAGCCAAGTTTGTCCTTTAAAAACAACTTCAGGTTTTTAGTTTCCACTGGGAAATAATCTCTTTCCTTCCTAATAGTGATATTTTCTCCATTTAAATGCAACTTTGTAAAGAAGTCCTACACTGACTCCACACTGTAATTATTTCCTTTTACCCCCTTTTAAGTTCACTTCCATTTAGTTTGATATCTTCTCAGACTTGAATTCACAAAATTCTGGTCAGGGTAATCAAATAATCCTGTGCTTTCTCAAAGTATGTGTAGGAGGTACCAAACTGGGAACTCTTGATGATCACCCAAAGAAATTCACAAATATGGAAAAATGCTTTCCTGCAATCATCAAGTATATCAAGCAGCCTGAGAAAACTTCTAACACAAATAAGCTGAGTGGAAGATGGAATCCTCCAGACAAATTGATTTATTTGTAGTACTGAAAGACAGGACAAAGGTAAGTATAATTCTGAGCATAACCACATTTCTGTCTTTCGCTTTGATCTTTACACCATGACCTCATTTTTGAGGTCAGAGACAAAAAGGACTATAGTTTTAAAAATTGAAACAAAGGAAATAAAACTGTTTGGAGTATATCACATTATTATATTGGTACTAGAAGCTTCCATGGTGAGATGAGGGGCATTTGCATTCATTGTGGCAGTAGGACTGAGTTTAGCTGTTGTTTGTTGCCCTTAGCATACGGCACTGCCATTTTGGCTCAGCAGTTCCAAGTACAGCAGTGTGGGATACATTATTGAAAGGGCTGCTGCTTTGCTCATTGCCATTGCCATAGTGATTTGGAGCAAAAGAGATGGTACAGTGCAGGCAAAAGGGTTGGCTTCAAGTCCCAGCAAGAGCTTCCTGGGAACTTTCAGAATTGTTTCTGGAACAATTAGAGGTTTACTGGCTTTTCTACAAAGCAGATGGAATACAACCAGAGAAATACTTATTTGTAATTGTCATTTTTTCCTTCTTACTATGATTGTCATGAGAATTTCTTCTTCATTCAGTAGTCCTCATGATTCTACATTTTCCCAACAGCTATTGAATGACTATGGCTATAAGAAAGTCCATTTGATCCTATCTTCCACAGGCTAATGCATCACACTTGCCTTCTTTTCTCATTCTCCAAAACAACTACAACCTTGAGGAAGCTGAGGAGTGACAATAATTGCTATATATCCAGAAAAAGAAGAAACTACTGCTAAACTAGCCACACAACTGCTACAGCAGTGAGTTGTAAATCATGTGATAATACTTCTATGTTGCATCCATCACTGTCTTCCCCCATCTAGTGCAAGTCTTCATAACTTACTCAGATACAGATGTGCCTATTAATGAATGGCTTAATATCTAAAGACTATAAATGAAACCATTATCTGGTGATTTGCATTACACTGAGAAATTTGCCACACAGCAAAAAGGTATCATACTTGATATTTAAAAGAAGTAGTTATCCAGTGTGTTTTCCATTTTCCTTTAGAATGACTATTTGGTGTTACTTCTTGTTCCATTGGGATGAAAAAAAATTAAGATGTGTTATGTGCATGTATCAATTTCTCATGGTGAATGCAATCACTATGTACTGAAAATACATACTAATAAAAAGATAGCTAATATCTTCCCTAAAAAAAGAATAGGGGGCTTGGTCTAGGAAAATTTTGTGAATAGATCATTACTTAAAGAACCATTATATGATTCTATAAGTCTAGTGTCCATACATTAGTTTTCACTTTCCAAAGAGAAAAGCTTATTAGAAATTATGTCCACATTAAACTTTAAATAAAGCTATTGATACTGTGACTTATTTTTTAAGGATGCAGATCATTGTGAATGAATATGAAGAAATTATGAAATGCTCATGGATTAAACATACAGTCTTCCTCACTAATAAACTCACAAATTAGGAAGCAATTTCCATATGCCAAGCCAAAAGAGAAGCAAATGAAATTTTAGAATTTTTGAAAAAACATTACGGGAGATCTTTTCTAATGGAGCTTCCTCTGGTATCTTTTTCTAATCATTCTATATGCCTTGAAATGGCAGAAGATGATAACTAATAGATCCTTTTTAGTCTCCTCTTAAAATCATGTCATCTGATGCTAGGAGAATGCAATTCATTTCCTAAAACACTGCCCTAAGTGGACATGGCAGAAGACGTCTGTAGCCCTATACTTGGGAGGCTGAGGCAGAAGTCTCACTGTGAGTTCGAGGCCAGCCTGGGCTTAATAGGGAGTTCCAAGTCAGCATGAACCTGAACTTTATAGCAATCAAAGATTGTGAACTAACATGATTACATTAATCAAAATCCGAAAGAAATGTTCCTAGGCATGCTCTTCTCTCTAGGTGTACTACCTTCTTTTGTGTTCTTTATATCCCTACTTTTCACTTGTCATTTGCTCCCCCTAAAATTTGATCAGTCCCTTTTCTCTGTAATGTGCTGTAGTTCTGTGGCTAGTTATTCTTTTGTTAAGCTTTAATTAGATATTATTTCTTTCAAGACGTTATTCAACATTCTGAGAGTAAGGTACTCAGTTGCACCTGTGTCCTCATGGGAAGCCTATGTCACCAAAGTACCGGCCACTGAATAATGAGTCTGCACCACCCTTAAGAAAGAGTCATCAAGACGGAGATGGCGTCTCCCTCGGTGCTGTAACCTGACATATTTGTGCCCCAACTCTCCAAACTCATATGTTGAAATTGTAATTTCTGAATTTACTAGAAGATGGGCCTTTAGGAGCTCAAAGTCCTCATAAACGAATTCAGTATCCTTAAAAAATAGGCCTACAGGGCTTTGGTCATCCTTTCTACAATTTGTGGACATAGTAGAAAGATAGCAGTTTGGAAAAAAGCTCTTATAAGAACCTAACTATACTGGCACTCTGATCTTGGGCTTTCAGAACTGTGAAGTGTTTTACAAAAAATTTCTGTTGAGATACTTGACTTCTCAAAGTCTGCCTTCCCCTGCAGCTCACACTGCTGTAGATAGTTACCTGGCAGCCTTCCTGATCTTGGGCCCCTGCTCCAGCCCTCAAGTCTCTCCAGACCCATGGCTGAGCATGAGGAACTCAACTTTACCGGTGTCAAACAGAGTGCAGAAGTACAGCTGGACAAGCATCCTAAGTATTTGTCACGATGATGGGCTAAAGGCCCTGGAAGAGGCAAAGTTGGGAAACTGCAGATTGCCAAGAATCAAGAAAGGACTGAGGTGTCATTTACTTTGAATGAGGATCTTGCAAATTTTCATGATACTGGTGAAAAGCCAGATTCAGTCAGCACTCCTAGAGGACATCATTTGTCTTGCAAAGTGTTGGAAGACAGATCTTAACAGTATTTGCTGAGAGCTCCTCTGGTAAACTATCATTGGAAGGAATAGTGAGCTGAAGAACTAAATGTTGTCCTGCTGCCAGTGAAAACTACATAAGATTAAAAACATTGCAAATAGAACAGTCTTCCAAACCTGCAGGGCTGTCACAACTGCACAAGTTGTAGCAACCAATTGCAGACCTGTTGCTGATCATCAACATAATACTGAATGTGAAGGAAAAAGAAAGACGATGGGAAGCAAGCCTGGGCGGATAAACAACGTGTTCTCGATATGCTGTCTTCAGCTTTTGAAAATCACCATTTTATAACCTCAAAGATTTGGCAGGTATCACAAAACAGCCTGTAGGATACCTGAAGGAAGTAATGAAAAAAATTGGTACTTCCTGTGTAAAAGGCATTTACAAAAACACATGGGAACTGAAGCCAGAATACAGCATTATCAAGGAGAAGAAAAAAATGGTTAAGAGGGTCTTTAGCCACCTGCAGATGGAACCAGTCACAGGCAACTGCACAAACAACATTCATACCAGGATGCTTGAGCACCCTATGTTAATAGGAGTAAAAGGACTGGGGCTTTAATCTTTCTCAGAAAAAAAGAAAGAAAAAAAAAATATATATATATATATATGTTTCTAGACATATATGTCTCACTCTGAGATTTGGGCTAGTCTTAACTCACTAGCCCAGGCTGGCCTTGAACTCATAGCAATCTTCCTGTTTCAGTCTCCCAAACGCTGGGAAAACAGGCATATGCCATCATACCCAGCCTCAGTAAAATTCTTTTTTACATAAAATTCTATAAAATGTCTTAAGTATTTTTTGAAAAGAAAGTATCAATTTATTTATAGACACAGTTTTTTTTTTAAATTTAGTAGAGTCCACAGGGTCTCATGACACAGATTGGACTCACAGTGATTCTTGTTTTCAGCCTCCAAAGCACGTGTAGGTATAATTTGTACTCATCCATATTCTTCACAGTGGGAATAGGGCCTGAGGGTTGAAATGGCTTCTCTTTTCTAAGTGTTAATGTTTAAGACAAAACAGTAAGAAATTTTCCTAAGTGAAAACTGTCCATATTGTATCTTTGAGGAGCTGAAGAAATACAGATCCACAGTGACTGGTGTAACACAGGGAAAAAAGGAAAATCACAGAAACTGTTAAAAGAAATAAAAACTTATTTTTGTTGTTTGTTTTAAACTTTATTTATTTATTTATTTGGTACATTGTTCTGCTATGCAGCTCAGACTTGTAGGGATCCTCTTATCTCAGCCTCCCCAGGTAGGATTACAGGTATACGCCACTACGTACGGTTTCAGTGGCTGAAATGGAAGGCCAGGGGTTCTGGGGCCACACAGTATGCAGAACCTGGGATCAAATCTGGGTCCTTGAGCTTGCCAGGCCAGTGCTTAGATCACCAAGCTATCTCCCTGGCCCCAGTTTCTCTTTTTGGAAAAAAGTTGTATTGAATCCCTGTTCTGCTGGAGATATAGCTCAGTGGCATAAGCACCTGCCTGGTAAGCACAAGGTCCTAAGTTCAATTCTCATTACCAAAAAAAATTTTACCTGTTTTTATGGCATTTTGTTCTGGTATCCTAATGAACCTAAAATGCCTGCTCATTACTATTTAATTAATATGTTAGAATTAGAACTTTTATATAGTTTTCAGAAAATATATGTGAATAAATTAATACATTTTGCACTGTAGAAAATTACCTTTTAGCACTACTTATTGGTGATATTTTTACCTGATGCTAGGATTCCAAAACTTAACTAAGGCATGAAATTAGCAATAGTTATAGCAAGATATACTCTATTAGATGTAAATCTATGTTGATAGTTTTTCTAGAAATAATCTTGCAACTAAGTGAAACAAATTAATAAAATAATGCACAAGATGCTCTAGCAGTCTTGCTTATCAAACTCAAATGTCAGGAGATGTTTAAATTAATCATGAGACAATGACTTAATGAAAGGATGGTATGAAAAAAGCTGAGGAGACTATGTCACATGTGGAAAAATTTTATGCTAAAACTTAACTGATTACTAAGACATTAAATTATGTGGAAATCATTATTATAACTGTGAAAATATGCATAAGAAAAAATAGTAATTGTGTTAAAGTGGTGGTTGCTTATTTTTTCCTTAGTGTATATTTTCATTCTCCTGTTGTGTTGCTTCTAAATTAAAATATGTAGCAACAATATCCCCAACATTAAAAGCTGAATACAACGTATTAGAGAGGACCATATAAGAGCTTCCCTAATCCTTATGTGTGAGAGTTCAAAGGACAAGATGGTAAGAATAAAAGGCAGTATGGTTAGCTAAAGAGTAGAGATTTAACTTAGCATGATGAAGCAAGGAGAAATAAATTTCTTGTCCTACAACAAATGTTTCTTTGCACAGCTCCTTGGTCAGCAGAATGCGGATGGCTGCTCTCCCACCCACGTAGGAGGAGACGCACCTGAAAGGAGGCAATGCTTGCACAATCCTCTCTGGTCTTTGTAAACATAAATGCTATGTTTTTATACGACACACCCAAATGAGAGGGTGCCAAACACAGGAGAAATATAAAGGAGAACAAGCAAAGAGCTAAGCACAGGAGTGTTTTGAAAGGAAATGTCGTGTCAGGCCTTGGCTCAAAGAAAATAGTCTTTTCATCAAAGAACATGTTCACAGAACTACTAAATGCATGTTCAGTCTCAGGAATAAAACCCATCTGTTTAAGGTTAACGCGTGTAATATTTCAAAGGAAGGAACACAGAATGCAAATATATATTGTAGAGCAAACCATCTATACTCTTGGGATAACTAGGACTTTCTCTGAGAGTTCTCTATACCAAAGAAGATACAGCAATAACACAACCACAATAGTGCAGGCACACAGTACATGTTTGAGAAGAAAAGGATGTTAAGCTGAAAACCAAGCCTATGATCCTACAGTACGAAATGTCAAACTTGCATGAATAAAACTGACTAAATAGAAATTATGTAGTTATCCTAAAGTTTAGTCATAGAAATGAAATATGCTAAAATCACAACTTAGGTAGACTATTTGACTACAACAAGGCTCTATTTGTGCTATACTTTAACAGTCAAGATCTACTAATTTATATTTGGACACTGGCATTTAATAAATGTATACGCAGCTGGGGAAATGGCTCAGTAGAATAAGTGCTTGCTGGCAAGTGAAGGGCCTGAGTTCAATATGCAGTTCTGCCAAAAAATTTTAAAAATTAAAAAAAAATAAATGTATAAGCATATAAAATAATGTATGTGAAAAAGCAAGCCTGGGTAAAAGAATATTAACAGCTACATTGAGGACTGTTTTTTCATGGCTAAGATTCACACAACTGAATACAGAGCTTATCAGAAATCGCTAACCGGAAAGAAAAACATCAGCTGATTCTGGAGAAAGACACAAATACTGCACCTGTGTTAATAACCACACTTTTATAGGTCTGTCTAATTTGGAAGGAGTTGCCTGTCAGTCCATTTTGGGTGGCTGTGGTACCCAGTAAGGTGAATATTAGTCACAGGTGGCTAGTGTAATAAAATGTGAATTATTAAATTTGATATTAAGTTCATTTCAAGTGCCAGTGGCCACATATGCTTGATGTGTAATAAGCTTATAAAACATTCCCATTACCACTGATAGTTCTGTTTGCTAGCACCAATTTGGGCAACTGTAAGAGATACAGGTACCATAACAATCTTGGGTTTGGGGTAGTAAAACTATAAAGTGGCACAGAGACCTGAACACAGAGGCAAGAGTTAAAGAAAAGCTAGACTGACCTGGGAAGAGTGACTGTTGGTTACAGAAATCTCTGAAGGAATTTTCTGAACATCTAATATTCAGTATAAACTTCTCCATGTCTCACTGACACCCTTTGTTACAAATAATAAAATATTAAGACATCACACGTCAGTACTGCTTAGGATGACACAGGCCACATGATATTCTGTAGGTGGAAAGAAGACTAGAGATTAGAAATTCAAGAGAAGTAAGAACTAAAGATCATAAGTAACAGGAAAAAAATTCACAGTTATCCCAGAAGTCCCATTATACCAACATCCCTATGAAAAGAAATCCCCAGAATGGTTTTGGAAGTGGCTTTTATTCAAATTAATCAAAAGTGACCCCAGCTAATCCTAGAATTACTTCAATTTCCAAATTGATATAATTAATAAATTATCAATTACAATTCCTTGTCTGGATTTTCTGAGTGACATTTTCTTTGGTACTAGGAAAGATAAAGAACATGGATATAGTCTCCTCTATTTATCCAGCTTAGAAAATGCTTAAACTTAAGAGACCTTGAGATGATTTTTATGAGGTGGGGATTTCTCAACTGCCAAAATGAGACTGATTGTGAAACTGTCTCTTAGATTTCCTTTAAGTCTATGCTTGTGCTTTGCTGCCACTTTCTGAAACATTACTAATAGAAGAGACTTTCCTGCAGTCTACAGTCTGAGATGTTCCAAATTATAAGAAGATAGATGTTTGTGTCTAGAGTTTTCTGAGTTTTTGACATCAGAAAGGCTTCTAAACATCTGTGTAGGTGCAGGAATGACTGACTCTTCCTTTGTTTTTCAAAAGCCAGTAATATTCACCATATTAAACAGAAATGTTTATTTGTGGATCTTTTAAAAAGCCCTTTGGTAAGCCTTGCAAATAATAAAAACTGCCAAAATTAAAGGCATACCAAAATAACTATGGCATTTCCTCAGTTGAGCATAATGATTTCTTCAGAGCAGATTCCCTGCATAAACATTCACCGTTTTCTTTCCCTTCGGTAACATCTGTGAACAAGTTTACCACTTGAGAAAATAAGGGACTAATAGCTATGTCCAGACACAGGTGGGCACAGGCACTTCACTAGCTCCACAAACACCCCAGGTCCTCCAGTGGCTATTTCTGACCCTCTGAGGCTTCCAGTCACACTGTGCATTTGACCTGGGAAAAGGAAACCCGCGGGCCGGGAGTCCACATACTTGTCTCAAGGAACTGGCTTTCCGGGCAGAATGCATTCCTTGAACATATTGACTCTGAGCACAGAACACCAGCCCACGATTTATTAAAAGCAATTGTGTGTTTCCTAGGTCTCGCCAAACATTTGGTGCATGTTACACAACCCTCCAAGACCAAGCTTCAGTCTCACTCCTTCAAAAAACTTTATTCTGCATTAGCCCGATTGCTAATGAACCTGTGATATCCCACACCAACTATTTTATGGAATATTCCCTGGATAGTTAATCATGCACCACTTTGTGAGAAGGCTTCCTTCTATTTGTAAAGAATAATCATTTTAAGTTTTTATTTTATTCTTTTATCTCCTTTAAAAATTTTTGCTCAGTGGCACAGTGCATGCCTGGCAAGCATGAATTAAATTTCTTGTACCAAAAACAAAAGGTTTTTCTTTTACCCCTAACTGTATTTAACACACATTTGTGGTAAACAATTCTTTTTGTGTTGGTTTTCCCTGGGTATTTTTGTCAATCTGAAGCTTTTTTAAAATTGCACATAGTAATAAGCATAACAATGTAGCCCTTTATTAAACTTTATAATTTATTTATTTATTTTGCAGTGCTGGGGATTGAACTCAGAACCCTGTGCTTGCCGAGTAAGTGCTTATTCTGGGGAGCTATCTCCCCAGGCCTATTAAACTTTTGACAGCAAAATGCCATTTGTCTAGTATTCTAGCAGTGTAAGGGGAGAGAAATTAATCCTATTTTATTGAAATTGGAGGATCTAGGGCTGTTAAGCTAGCTCAGTGGACTAAACACCTACATAGGCAAGTGCAGGGACTACAGTTTGGTCCCCAGTCCCACATGCTGCACAGGCCCCACCCCTGGGGGGTGCTGAGCCAGTGACTGAGTCTGGGTGCGGTGGCACACACCTGTAATCCCAGTACTGAGGAGGCTGAAAACAGGAGGATCACTATGGGTCCGAGCTGCGTAGTGAGACCCTGAACCAAATACATAAATGAAAAAAAAAAAAGAAAGAAAGAAATTGGGGCATGAGTGGGTGTGTGGGGAACACTGACACAACGGATAATCATATATCAGAAGTTTCAACTTAATTATGTGATGTCTTAGGTGAAGAAAGCCTGTTAAATCAGTCGTAACTTAAACAACATACAGGCTATCTTTATCATTGTTCAGCTGAAATCAAATACTCTTTTCTACCTCCTAACACCTGTAGTTTAAAATCTGATCATTGCATTACAGTGATGTAGTTCTGGCCCCAGACATACCGTGCCTGGCTCTCATTGTATCCTGAGTATGTTTCTTACATGAGCTATAACATATTCAGTATTATGTGAGCCATTAACTTTTGAATTCAATATTAGCAAGCTGTTCTTCAAATTTTATCTTATTTGTAAGACCTTTAAGCTAGAGAAAAGGAGAACAACATGTGTGTGTGTATGTGTGTGTGTGTGTGTGTGTGTGTGTGTATAGTTCTAGAGTACTGAAGTTATTTGGTCTGTCCAACATAGATGAAGTTGTAAGAATGAAGGAATTGTTTCAAACTTTATCCAAAAATAAAAGAAAACACAGAAAGAAAATGTCTCGCAATAGAGGAGTTTTCTTTCCCTTTGTCTTTGAGGGTGGGCAGTAGGGTGTTGTAGTAAACCCAAGTCAGGAGGTGGCTGCATTATAATAGTGCTGCCCCAAACACGCCTACACGCACAGAAAGCCATTCGAGGTTGTGCGCACCCATCGCCTCCAAAATTTCATTATTCCCTTTTGCATTTCTCCTTTCTTTTCCTTTAACCTGAATTCACCATCCTCAGAGAACTTTATGACACTGTAGATTAACTTCACATTTTCTAGAATTTTATGTATGTGGAATTATATTTTCTGCCTGTCTTTATCTGTTTGTCGGTGTCTGTCTGTCTCTGTGTCTGTCTGTCTGTCTGTCTATCTGTCTCTCTCTCTCTCTCTGTTTTGTATTTTTAAGAACAGAATATATTTATTGAGGGAAAGGAAGCTCCTGTCTTAGAGAGGGACAGAAGGGGGGACCCGAGTGGGTGGTCCCCCTCTCTCAGCTTTTTCATTCAGCAAAGTGATTTTGTCCTACCTGTGTTACTATATTTGTCAATATATCAATTCTTTTTGCTGCTGAGCAGTGCACAATTGTATGGATATATAAAGTGGGTTAATGTGTTCACATATTGTTGGGTACTTGTGTTGTTTCCTGGTTTGGGGCTGCTACCAATAGAACTGCTATGCGGTAGTGTCTCTTTGGTAAATGTCTAGGAGTGGGCCATCTGGTAGGTGTGCATTTATCTTTTTAAGAAATTTCAAAATTGCCTTCTAAAGTATATTGTGTTATATATGTGAACAGCAACATTTGAAAATTTAATACATTCCATACCTTTCTCAGTACTAAAATGTAGTCCTTTATTTCTAGTTATTCTAACAGGTGTTAAGTAGCTTCTAGTTGCAGTTATACTTGCATTTCTCTAATGACTAATGCTTTTAAATGTCTGTTCAGGCGGTCATTTGTGACTAGATACAGTCTGGTAAGATATTTTTCCCATTTAAATAACTTGATGTTTACTCATTGAATTTTCAAAGTTCTTACATGTTTTGGGTATGAGTCTTCTGTTAGGTATATGATCTTCAAGTATTCTTCCTAGTCTATTTGGTTCCTTTCTCTTAAAGGTTTTATTTGAAAAGGACATTTTTATCAATGTTTGTGTAGATCCTGCTAGAAAGTGAGAAATGTTTTGTTTTCTTCCGTACTTTTTATAGTTATTAGTTTACAGTTGAGCTAACCTTTTATGTAGGATAAAATATGGATAGAGAGAGCAGGACATAGGGGCACATGGATGTAAACTCAGCACTTGGGAGGCTGAGGCAGGAGAATCATTGTGAGTTTGAGGCCAGCTTGGGCTACAAAGTGAGTTCAAGGCCAGCCTGAGCTGCATAGTGAAACTCTGTATCAAAATGACTACATAAATTTATTTGTTTGTATTTGGGCTACTTTTGTCCTACTGCCATTTGTTGAAAAGACTACCACTTCTGCACTGAAGTCCCTTTGTGCCTTGTGGCTTGATTGACCATTAGGTGAAGCTCTATTTCTAGAGTGATTTCATCCATCTTTAAACCACTGTTCTACTGACCTACTTATAGTAACTTTATAAGTCTTCAAACAAGATAATATTAGCTTCCTGACTGCTTTTTCTTTTCAAAATTGGCTATTTTAGGTTGTTTTAATTTCTGTATGGATTTTAGAATCAACTCTCCAATTTCTATACAATATCCTACAGGGATTTTATTTGGAATTAAGTGTCTTGGTTACTATTCTCTCATTGCTGGGACAAAATACTGAACACCTAAAGCTAAAGGAGGAAAGATTTAATTAACTCTCCATTGATAGAAGTTTCTGTCTATAATCAGCTGGCTCCACAGCAGGGTGGCATGGCAGAGGGGAACCCTCAAGGTGACAGAAGACAGTACACGGAGAGCAAAAGGGGGAAGCAAGCCTCCCTTCCTCCCTTATACTGCATGCAGATTACTTGCCCTAAGACAGATGGAATACACCGTTAATCCCAGCACTAGACAGTGAATGAATCATAAAGCCCAAGTACTGCTGCCTCTGAAAAGCCCAACCCATGACCACGTGAGGCTTTGGGGAACATCCAGACACAAACCACAACAGAGGAATCTATAAATCAACTGTGAGAGGTGATATCTTACCATTTGAACATCATCTGATCTTATGAACAACTACATCTATCAATTAATCTGAGTCTTGTTATTTCTTCTCAGCAATGTTTTACACAGCTTTGTGAGATCAGTAGATATATATTTCATATTTTAAGCATATTATAAATATATATATATTATATATATATATATTACCTTCAGTTGATTATTGCCAGTACACAGAATGACAATTTCTTTCTCTCTCTCTCTCTCTCTCTGTGTGTGTTTTTGAGACATGGTTTCACTATGTACTTGAGGCTAGCTTTGAACTCACTTTGTAGCCCAGGTTGGCCTTGAGCTTGCATCTATTCTCCTGCCACAGCCTTCCCAGTGCTTGGGACTATAGGTGTGTGCCACTATACCCAGCCTTGATTTCTTATATTGATTTAATATCCTACCTTCTTATTAAACTCTTGTGATAATTGTACTAACATTTTTTGTAGATATAAATATATTTTCTACAGAGGAAATTACATTATTTGTGAATAAAGACAACTTGTTTCCTCCTGTGTGTACTAGATGCCTTTTTTGTTTTTTTTTTTTGCCTTTGTGAATAAATTGGAACTCAGGCACATTATGGTCAATAAATGTGACAAAAGTAGATATTTTCACGTTGTTCTTAATCTTTGGAGCAAACAATGTTTTACCACTAACATGCTAACTGTAGTTTTGTAGATTCCTTTACAAGATGAAATTTCCTTCTATACTTGGTTTCTTAAGTGATGTTTTAGGGGTTTTTTTCTTAATTTATTTTTTGCCAGGAATACATTTTGCATTTCCCAAATGTTGATCATATGTTGATCAACTTCTATTTTGTAGATACATAACATTTGTATGTAACTTTCTGTAGACACATTACTTTCCTGGTTTCTCTAGAATTGATTTTTTTTGTACATAAGTCAGATTCATAGTGTTCAATCTTCCAAAAAGCTGGGATTACAGGCTCACACCACTATGCCAGTCTCAACTGCCATCTCAGCATGCCCTGGGAGTGGGGCTGGCATGGCAGGCCCAGGGATTGAACAGCCCCTCTGTCTGCCTAAACAGGTGCTTTAATCTGCTGAGCTATCTCTAAACTTCCCTTACCTATTAAGAATAAGACATTAGAGTCTGCCTCGGTTACTTTTCTTATTGCTGAGACAAAATAAAAGACACCCAAAGTTAAAGAAGAAATAGTTTATTTAGCTCAGGTGAATAGAGGTTTCAGGTCATAAGCAACAAAATAGCAAGGCCAGCAGGAAGTGGAGACATATTTTATCTAGGTTATATGCCTAGAGGGTGGGTAGCATTCACATCCAGCATGGGCCTTTCCATTATGGGCCAAACCAGTCAGTGGGCTAATTTAGTGATCACACACCTGATCTCAGCATCACTCACTCGAGATCCAGCCACCTCAGAAAAGCCCCACCTTTGAGTACATGCAGCCTGGGGACCCTGGACATAAGCCATAACAGAGTCTGGACATATTAGTTATTATAAGCTACATTAACAAAAGGAATGAAGACATATAGTGTTAGAGAACAATCAATCCATGAGATTTTGGAGAAAGATTTTCCAACTCTTGTGGAGCAGACCCAAGGGGGTGAGCCATCATAATCAGTCCAAGTCTCTGCTATGAAAAATAAAAATGAAACAAAAATGAACATGAAACAAAAACTTCGTGGGAGCACTAAAGCCGATGAACCACATCTACTAAACAAGTCAGGGAGCCCATGACTTGCCATGGTGAAAGACCTTGCCCAATATGCTGTTGGAAAAATAGGGCTTCTATGAGCAGATGAGCCACTGTTGAAGCTTCGTGTCCCAGAGTCACACAAATGTCCCCAATTTCCCTCAGCCACAGCCAGGACACCAGAGCTCTTCCCCTCTGGGTTGTGACCCTGCTGCCTTGTGAAGAACCATGGTCTAAGGAGTGAGCAAATGCAGAGAACAATGGACCAGTTCCCTTCTTCCTATTCTTTCAGATAGGAAAGAGCAGAGAAGTGGACCCTTGTTCTTTAAACATGAATACTGTGGGGCCAACGAGATGGTTCAGTGGAGTAAGTGCTTCCCTGGCAAGCACAAGGGTCTGAGTTCAATCCCTGGTGCCATAAAAAAAAAAACCAACCAAACAAACAAACAAAAAAACCGTGAATACTGTGTACAAAATGGAGAAACAAAGAGGATTATACAGAATATTTAATATAGATTATTATAGAATAATACAATTCTGTGCAGATTATTTACTGTTTACAAATAGTATAAAGAATGTTTAACTTTTCACTTTTAGTTGGTTTTAATAGTCATATATACAGTATAAATCTGGTTTTTTTTTTTTTTTGGC